>CAKNXH010081977.1:491-15147 GCA_932178445.1 Andricus quercusramuli
TTGTAAAATTCATGCATTTTATTGAAAATTGGATTTTTTGGAAAAATGTATCTTCTTTGCTGAAAATTCGACTGTTCCCGTTAAGGATTTATCATTATAGTTGAGAATTATTCTTTTTTTGTTTTTTAAATTTTAACTATTCTAACTCAAATTATTTGTCAAAAAATTTTTTATTCCAAAGTTTTGTTCAAACATTTTTTTTCAAGAAATTTTTGTTTCAAACATTTTTTATCCAGAATTTTTTTGTCAAATTTGGGTTGAAAAATTATCTTTTTTTTTCGATGAAAATTCGAATTTTTGGGAGAAATTAATCTTTATGGTTGAAAATTAATATTATGTTGAAAATTCAATTATAATTTTAGTTAAAAATTCATCTTTTTGGTTGAGTATTAATTTTTTAACTGAAAAGTTAACTATTAATTATTATTTTTATTATTATTATTATATTTAACTATATTAGTTCAAGATTCATAATTTTAGTTGAAAATTCCTCACTTTGGTTGAAGATTTGTTGTTTTTTTTTTGTTGGAAAATTAATATTTCCAACTTGAAATTTGAGTATTCTATTTTTAATTCAAATTTTATCATTTTTTGTTGAAAATTCAGATTTTTAATAGAAAATTATTGTTTTTAATTAAAATTGGACGAATATTTGTAAAAAGTTAAATTTACAACCCAAAAATATATGAATTTTTTAAAAATATAATTGAATTTTTCACTGAGAAAAAAACAAATTTTCAACAAAATAGATGAATTTTCAACTAAAAAAGATAAATTTCTAACAAAAAATATTCTCAGTCGGAGAAATAAGTTTTTAAGAGAAAAAAATAAATTTCCAACAAAATATTAAAATTTTCAAGCAAACAAATAAATTTTCTACCAAAAATATTGAATGTCTATAGAAAAACAATTTGGATAAAGAATTCAACTAAATTTTTAACAAAAAATAATTAATTGCCAATAAAAAACTAATTTTCAACCAAAAAAACAAATTATCAACTAAAAAAAATAATTTTTAACAAAATGTATGGAATTTCAACTAAATACTTTAATTTTTAATGGAATTTTTAACCTAACAGAAAATTTTAAACAAATAATTGAATTTCCAACTGAGAAGAAGATTAATGTTCAAACAAACATGAAATAGTTAAATTTTCAATTAAAAAAATAATTTTTAATAAAAATAAAAATAATTTTCAAGCCAATGAAATGAATTTTGAATTGAAAAGATTTTTTTTTCTACCAAAAAAGATGAAATTTTAATAAAATACAAAATTTTTTAACCAAATAGTTGCATTTTCCACTGAAGAAGATAAATTTCCAGCCTGGCATGGAATAGTTAAATTTTCAGTTGAAAAAATAATGAAAAAAAAAATTAACAAAACAGTTAAATTTTGGAAAAATTGCCATTTTTAATATTTTCATTGCATTATTTGAATTGAAATAATTATTTTTGAAAACCAAAGCTTACTCAAAAAGATAAATTTTCAACGAAAATTGGGACAATTACATTTTCAGTTAAAATAATTAATTTTCAATCTAGAAAAAAGGGATTTTCAACAAAATAGTTAAATTTTCAACCAAGAAGATTAATTTTCTAAAAAAAAAATTTTAACAACATGCATATGAATTTTCAACCAAATATCTTAATTTTTTCTTGAATTTTCAAACTAATAGTTAGAGAAATAATTTTTTAAAAATAAAATAAATTTTTAATGAAATAGTTACATTTTTAACTGCAAAAAATGATTTTGTACCAAAAAGATTAAATGTCTATACAAAAAATTTCGATAAAAAATTTGGATGAATTTTCAGTGATAAAATTAATTCTTAATTTAAAAAATCTAATTTTCAGAAAAATTTTGCAAATTTTTAAACAAAGATATAAACTTTTAACTAAAATGATGCATCTTCAATAAAAAAATTTAACCAAATAGTTGAATTTTTAACCCAGAAGATTAATTTTCTACAAAAAAAAATACAAATTTCCAACAAAATAGATGAATTTTCAACTAAAAAAGAGACATTTCTAACAAAAAATGGAATAGTTTAATTTTTAGTTAAATAAATAAATTTTTGAAGCAATAAAATTAATTTTAAACAAAATAGTTGAATTTTCAATTAAAAAGGTTAAATGTTTATAAAAAAATCGACCGAAAATGGAGTGGTTTAATTTTTAGTTTAAAAAAATGAATTTTTAATTAAAGAAAAAAACTATTTTTCAACCAAAGATATGAAATTTCATGCAAAAAGATTACTTTTTTATCAAATATTTTAATTTTTAATTGAATTTTGAACCTAGAAGATTAAATTGCTATAAAAAAAATTTCGACAAAAAATTTGGATAAATTTTCAGTGGAAAGATTAATTTTTAATGAAAAAAAAGCAACTAATTTGCAAGCCAAAGAAATGAATTTTGAACCAAAAAGATTATTTTTCTAAAAAAAAATAATTTTTAACAAAATGTATATGAATTTTCATCCAAAAAAGAAAATTATTCAACAAAATAGATGAATTTTCAACTAAAAAAATGAATTTTCAACAAAAAATAGAATAGTTTATTTTTCAGTTAAAAAAATAAATTTTTATGCGAATAAAATAAATTTTCAAAAAGATTAAATGTTTGTAAAAAAAATTTCATTGCATTATTTAATTCGAAATAATTATTTTTGAAAACCAGAACTTACTTAAAAATAAAAATTGTCAACGAAAGATGGAAGAATTACATTTGCAGTAAAAATAATTAATTTTCAACCAAGAAAAATGTAATTTTCAACAGAATAGTTAAATTTTAATATTTTAGTTCTTAAAAATAATAATAATCTTTCAGAAATATTTCAACATTTACAGTCAAAAAAATTATTAAAAAAAAAACAAGTTTTCAACAAAATATTTAAAGTTTCAAGTAGATTAGTTGAGTTTTCAGTCAAAGAAAAAAATAATTTTCATAAAATAGTTTTTTTTTTCAAAAAAATTAATTTTCAACTAAAAAGATTAATTTCCAAGAAAAAAAATAATTTTTAATAAAATGCATATGAATTTTCAACAAAATATTTTAATTATTAATTGAATTTTGAACCTAATAGTTGAATTTTTAGCCATGAAAGTAAATTATTTAACGAAATAGTTACATTTTCAACTAAACAAATGATTTTCTACCAAAAAGATTAAATGTCTATCAAAAAAATTCGACAGAAAATTGGGATAAATTTTCAATTAAAAAATTAATTTTTAATGAAAAAAATGAATGTTGAACCAAGAAGATTAATTTTCTACAAAAAAAAATTATTTTTAACAAAATGCATATGAATTTTCAACCAAAAATTTAAATTTTAAATTAAACTTTGAAGCTAATAATTAAATTTTCAACCAAGAAAGACAATTATTTAACAAAATAGATGAATTTTCAACAAAAAATGGAATAGTTCATTTTCCAGATGCAGAAATAAATTTTTAGACGAATAAATAAAATAAATAATAAATTGAAATAATTATTTTTGAAAACCAGAACTTACTCAAGAAGATAAATATTACACTAAAGATGAAAGAATTACATTTTCAGTTAAAATAATTAATTTTCAACCAAGAAAAAGGTTAAAAAATTATTTAAAAAAAAAACAAGTTTTCAACAAAAAAGTTAAAATTTCAACTAGATTAGTTGAATTTTCAGCCAAAGAAAAAATTAATTTTCAATAAAAAAGTTGGAAAAAGAACCAAGTTTTTTTTTTAAGAAAGAGTGATTAGTGCGCGCGTGGCGCGCTCAATCTTCTAGTATATATATAATCTAGCACGTTCAGTAAAAAAAATTGAAGAATTTTTTTTACGAAACTTTCTGACGGTTGATTGAAACCATCTCTGAACCAGAAAAGTATTTCTCTGATCTGTCGCAAGTTATGTTCGATGGTGCCTTAATATAACTCGAAAAGCAATGTTTCGCGATGGTAGGGAGCATCTTGGAGAAACCCTGGGATCCAGAATCCTGGCGCGAGGTTCAGTCGATGTTTAACCTTAACATTGCCAACAAGCCAAAAATTCATTATCGCATCTCAAAATCATGAATTAACAATTTCAAAGTGAATTCTTAAAAAAAAAATCACAAAATCCTTCTAATAACTATCAATCGGCCAAAGTAAGTGTCTTCAAAAAAATTGTTTAAAAATAATTATTGTTAAAGAAAGTGAAATTCAAAATTGATATTTCGGTTTTACGTGTTCGGCACCAACGTTTTTTATGAGGATAAACAAATTTAATTGTGTTTTGTAGTTCCGGCGGTGCTGTGTCCTCTTCGAATCCTCGCATCTCTATCAGTATAATGGTGAGTGCAACAGCCGCAGGAGCAAGGAGAAAAAGTTCCTTAAAAATACCATTACCATCAAATGAGACTACAAATCTTCTCACGACCTACGTCATTCTTATCCTGCTCTTAGCAGCCCTCTATATTCTCTACTCTTTCTTCTAATCACTTGGAAAAACAGAGATTCATTATGGTAAGTTTATAAAAAAAAAAAAATTGTTTTAATTTTTTTAGTGCTGTGGGATCCCTGCCCATTTTCAGTAAGAACTCTTACGAAAATTGAGTATGAAAAAATTGCTATTGTGAAATGAGTATCGCATCTCCTATACTCATTTGAACACTAATCTCAATACTCATTTTAAGTACTCATTGTCTATACTCACTGCCAATACTCATATTCTGTACTGATTCTCAATACTCATCCTCTCAATAACAAGCTGTGAAGTAAGTATAGTGTTTCCTATACTCACTTCAATAATGAAACTGTGAAATGAGTATTGCATCTTTTAGACTCACTGCGACAATCATTCTCTCGAAACTGAAACTGAGGAATGAGTATCGCATCTCCTATACTCGTTTGAATAGTCATCTCAATACTTATTTTAGGTACTCATTGTCTATACTCACTGCCAATACTCATTTTCTCAATAACAAAGTGTGAAATAAGCATTGCGTCGCCTACACTCACTTCAATAATGAAACTGTGAAATGAGTATTGCATCTCCTATACTCACTTCCAATACTCATATTCAGTACTGTTTCTCAATACCCATTCTCACAATAACAAACTGTGAAAAGAGTATTGCATCTCCTATACTCACTGACATAATCATTCTCTCGAAACTGAAACTGCGAAATGAGTATTGCATCTCCTATTACTGCAATAATCATTCTCTCGAAACTGAAACTGTGAAATGAGTATTGCATCTCCTATACTCACTTCCAATACTCATATTCAGTACTGATTCTCAATACCCATTCTCACAATAACAAACTGTGAAAAGAGTATTGCATCTCCTATACTCACTTCAATAATCATTCTCTCGAAACTGAAACTGTGAAATGAGTATTGCATCTCCTATCACTGCAATAATCATTCTCTCGAAACTGAAGCTGCGAAATGAGTATCACAATCATTTGAATACTCACTTCCAAAAGCAATTTTTCTATAGCCAATTTTGGCAGGGAAAGACCAATATTTATTTTCTCACCGGTTCCTTTTTGGTTAATTAACTAATTTTTTTTAGGGTTAATCTAAAATGTTCATTGAAAAAATCTTGCCAAAGATGAGATTCGGATGGCAGGACCCTCCAGGATGAACAAAATATTATCAATCGTTCCAGGGGCTTGTCGATTAATCTGCGCAGATTAAGCCTTACAATAATGACCAATTACCATAGTATACCATAGAATATAGATTATAATAAATAAGAGCAGTCTCAAAAAGTGTTTCCAAAATAACAAAAAAAAAAACCTTTTTTCAACAAATAAAATGAATCCGAAGAATTTAAGAATGTTACTATCAAATGAAAGAATTAAACGATTCTTTTCATACGTGTCCGATTTTTTTCTTAATCACCTCGCCTTTTTTTATCCTTGAAGAAAAATTAATGATCTGTGTCTCTAGGTCACATATTTCAACAGCCTTGTTGGCTATTTTAAATCCGTCAAAAAACTTATGAAGAGGGAAAATGAGGATGTAAGAATTTTTGAGAAAAAATTCTTGACCGAAATAGATTTCGAATTGGCGACTTGCACCAGTGCTGAAAATGAAATTTATCGACATTTATTGAAATTATTGTACAATTTTATTCAGTTTTTTTTATTTTGAGGATCACTTGAGTTTTTTGAAAAATTTCCGGTTTATGGCCTCATTTTTTGGAAATTTGATTTTCTGATGAAATTGATGATCTCACGAGGCAGAAGATAAATAAAAGAAATATTTTTGACGATTCGAGGCGTGGGTGGTTCGTTTGAAAATAGCCGATACTTCCAGCTCCCGTTCAAATAGAAGGATTTCGGTGGCTCTTCCAGAAATAGCTTGGACAGACGTGAGCGAAAACCACCTGGAAACTGGCAGCTACCATCAGGGCGTGGCAGATAGGTCGATCGGGTCATTTTTTTTTTTTTTTTTTTTTTTTTTTTTTTTTTTAATTTTAGACTACAATATCTGGAAATCAACAAACACACAGTAAGTTGTGCCTTTTAGGCCAATAAATTTTTCAAAAGAAAAAAAAATCAGATATTTAGAGGTTTTATTATATATTATAATCGATTCTTAAAATTATTATTTATTTTGTTTTTATTTAGACAAATGAATATTGTCTGAATAATTTCAAACTGCTTCATTTATTCCAGAAAATTAATGAAATTAAAATAATAATAAATTTAAATATATAATTTATTTATTATATAATATATTATATTTATAATGTATAATTTATATATATATAGTGAAATTTAAAATATAATATAATTTGATACACAAAATTATTTAAAATATTTCATTTTCCATTTACTGATTTTTTTTCTAGAACAATATTCCAATATTCAAAATATTTATTCAAGATTATAATACCTAAGTAGAAAAATGTAAAAAAAAATCAAAATTATTTATCTTTAATTCTTTTAAATTATATTTTATTTATATTTATTTACATTATAAGATTAAAGCAAAAAAATGTGAAACAATCATTTTTACACTATTTATCATTAATTTTTGTTCAATTTGCAGAATAATTTTTTTATCGAGTACTGAATTTTTGTCTAAATCAACAATATTTAAAAAATTCCCGAATTGTAAAATTCCCGAAACATAAAATTTCCGAATCGGAAAATTCCCGAATAATAAAATTCCCGAATTATAAAATTCCCAAACAGGTTATAATATTACCGAATTGGAAAATTGCCGATTAATGAAATTCCTGAATTGGAAAATTCCCGAATTAAAAATTGCAAATAATAAAATTCCTGAACAGGTTGTAAGTGATAAAATTTTCAAATTATTAAATTCCCGAATAATAAAATTAACGAATTGGAAAATTCTCAAAAAATAAAATTCCCGAATGACGAAGTTCCTGAATTGGAAATTCCCCGGATAATAAAATTCCTGAACAGGTAATAATATTACCGAATTGAAAAATTCCCGAATAATAAAGTTCCAGAATTGAAAATTGAAAACTAAAAATAATAAAATTCCTAAACAGCTTGTAAATAATGAAATTTTCGAATGATGAAATTCCTGAATAATAAAATTAACGAATTAGACAATTCTGGAAAAATAAAATTCCCAAATAATGAAAATCCTAATTGGAAAATTCCCAAATAATAAAGTTTCCGATTTGGAAATTACCCGAATAATAAAACTCCCACACTGGAAACTTGCAAAATCATAAAATTCCCGAAAAATAAAATTCCCGAATTGGAAATTTAAAGAATAATAAAATTCCCGAACGAATTGGGAAATTCTCAAAAAATAAAATTCCCGAACTATAAAAATCCCGAATTGGAAAATTCCGGAATAATAAAATTAACAAATTGGAAAATTCTCGAAAAATAGAATTTCTAAATAATAAAATTCCCGAAATGGAAATTTCCCGAATAATGAATAATAAAATTCCCGAATTTGAAAATTCGAAAATAATATAGTTCCCAAATTGGAAATTTCCTGAATAATAAAATTCCCGAATTGAAAAATTCTCGAATAATAAAATTCCCAAACAGGTTATAATATTACCGAATGGGAAAATTCCCGAATAATGAAATTCGCGAATTGAAAAATTCCCGAATCATAAAGTTCCAGAATGAAAAATAAAAAATGAAAAATAATCAAATTCCTAAACAGGTTGAGAATAATAAAATTCTCGAATAATAAAATTTCCAAATTGGAAAATTTCCGAATAATAAAATTAACGACTTATAAAATTCCCAAACTCCTTGTAATATTACCGAATTGGAAAATTCCCGAATAACGAAATTCTCTAATAATAAAAAATTTCCGAAATGGGAAATTCCCGAATGACAAAATTTCCGAATTATGAGATTCCGAATTGGAAAACTCTCGAATAATAATATTTCCGAATAAAAAAATCCCGAATTGGAAATTTCCCGAATAATAAAATCCCCGAACAGGTTATAATATTACGGAATTGGAAATTTCTTGACTAATGAAATTCCCGAATTATAAAATTCTCGAATAATAAAATTTCCGAATTATAAGATTCCCGAATTGGAAAATTCCCGAATAATAATAATATTACCAAATAATAAAATTCCTGAATTGAGGAATTCCCAAATAATAAAATTAGCGAATTGGAAGATTCCCAAATAATAAAGTTCCTGAATTAAAAATTGAGAATTGAAGAAAATAAAATTTTTGAATAATAAAATTCCCGAATTGAAAAATTCCCAAATAATAAAGTTCCCGAACTGGAAATTTCCTGAATAATAAAATTCCCCAATTGAAAAATTCCTGAATAATAAAGTTCTCGAATAATAAAATTCCCAATTGGAAAATGCCTGAATAATAAATTTCCCGAATTCGAAATTTTCCGAATAATGAGATTCCCGAACAGGTTGTAATATTTTCGAATTGGAAAATTCCCGAATAATAACATTCCCGAATAATAAAATTTCCGAATTATAAGTTTCACGAATTGGAACACTCTCGAATAATAAAATTAACGAATTGAAAAATTCTCGAATAATAAAATTCCCAAACAGGTTATAATATTACCAAATTGGAAAATTAACGAATAATGAAATTCGCGAATTTGAAAATTCCCGAAAAATAATATTTCCGAATAAAAAAATCCCGAATTAGAAAGTTCCCGAATAATAAAATCCCCGAATAATGAAATTCTCGAATAATAAAATTCCCGAATTGGAAAATTCCCGAATAATAATAATATTACCAAATAATAAAATTCCTGAATTGAGGAATTCCCGAATAATAAAATTTCCGAATTATAAGATTCCCGAATTGGAAAATTCTCGAATAATAAAATTACCGAATTGAAAAATTCCCGAATTGAAAAATTCCCAAATAATAAAGTTCCCAAATTGGAAATTTCCTGAATAATAAAGTTCCCGAATAATAAAATTCCCAAACAGGTTATAATATTACCGAATTGGAACATTCCTGAACTGAGGAATTCCCGAATAATAAATTTCCGAATTCCCGAATTGGAAAATTCTCGAATAATAATATTCCCGAATAATAAAATTCCCGAATTGTAAGATTCCCGAATAATAAAATTAACGAATTGGAAATTCCCGAATTATTGAAGTTCCAAACTGGTTATAATATTACAAAATTGAAAATTTCTCGATTAATGAAATTCTTGAATCGGAAAATTCCCAAATAATAAAATTCTCGAATAATAAAATTCCCGACTAATACAATTTCCGAATTATAAGTTTCCGGAATTGGAAAATTATCGAAAAATAATATTTCCGAATAATAAAATTCCCGAACAGGTTATAATATTACCGAATTGGAAAATTCCCGGATAATGAAATTCCCGAATGGGAAAATTACCGATTAATGAAATTCATGAATTGGAAAATTCCCGAATTACAAATTACAAATAATAAAATTCCTGAACAGGTTGTAAGTAATAAAATTTTCAAATTATAAAATTCCTGAATAATAAAATTCTCGAATTGGAAAATTCCCGAATAATAAAGTTCCCATATTACATATTAAAAATTAAAAATAATAAAATTCCTGAACAGGTTGTAAATAATACAATTTTCGAATAATAAAATTCCCGAATAATAAAATTCCCAAACTGGAAAATTCCGGAATCATAAAATTCCCAAATTGAAAAATTCCCGAAAAATAAAATTAAGGAATTGAAATATTCTTGAAAAATAAAATTCCCGATTTGGAAAATTCCCGAACAATAAAAATCCCGAATTGGGAAATGCCCGAATAATAAAATTCCCGAACAGATTATAATATCACCGAATTGGAAAATTCCCGATTAATGAAATTCCCGAATAATAAAGTTCCCGAATTGACAATTAAAAATTAAAAATAATAAAATTCCTGAACAGGTTGTAAATAATAAAATTTTTAAATAATGAAATTCCCGAATAATAATATTTCCGAATAATAAAATTCCCAAACAGGTTATAATATTGCCGAATTGGAAAATTCCCGAATAATGAAATTCCTGAATAGAAAAATTTCTGAATAATAAAGTTCTTGAATTAAAAATTGAGAATTAAAAATAATAAAATGGCTGGACAGATTGAAAATAATAAAATTTTGAAATAATAAAATTCTCGAATTAGAAAATTCGTCAATAATAAAATTAAAGAATTGGAAAATTCTCGAAAAATAAAATTCCCGAATAATAAAATTCCCGAATTGGAAAATGCATGAATAATAAATTTCCCGAATTCGAAATTTTCCGCATAATGAAATTCCCGAACAGGTTGTAATATTTTCGAATTGGAAAATTCCCGAATAATAACATGCCCGAATAATAAAATTTGCGAATAATGAAATTTCCGAATTATAAGTTTCACGAATTGGAAAATTCCCGAATAAAGAAATTACCGAATTGGAAAATTCCCAAATAATAAAGTTCCTGAATTAAAAATTGAGAATTAAGAAAAATAAAATTTTTGAATAATAAAATTCCAGAATTTGAAAATTCCCAAATAATATAGTTCCCAAATTGGAAATTTCCTGAATAATAAAATTCCCGAATTGAAAAATTCTCGAATAATAAAATTCCCAAAACGGGTTATAAATTACCGAATTGGAAAATTCCCGAATAATGAAATTCGCGAATTGAAAAATTCCCGAAAAATGAAATTCCAGAATAATAAAGTTCCCGAATAAAAAATAAAAAATGAAAAATAATAAAATTCCTAAACAGGTTGAGAATAATAAAATTTTCGAATAATAAAATTTCCAAATTGGAAAATTTCCGAATAATAAAATTAACGACTTATAAAATTCCCAAACTGGTTGTAATATTACCGAATTGGAAAATTCCCGAATAATAATATTTCCGAATAAAAAAATCCCGAATTAGAAAGTTCCCGAATAATAAAATCCCCGAATAATGAAATTCTCTAATAATAAAATTCCCGAAATGGGAAATTCCCGAATGATAAAATTTCGAAATAAGAAAATTCCCGAATTGGCGAATTCCCAAATAATAAAATTCCCGAATTGAAAAATTCTCGAATAATAAAATTCTCGAATTGGAAATTTAAAGAATAATAAAATTCCCGAATAATAAAGTTCCCGAATACTAAAATTCCCAAACAGGTTATAATATTACCGAATTGGAAAATTGCCGAATAATAAAGTTCCTGAAATAAAAATTGAGTATTAAAAATAATAAAATTTTTGAGTAATAAGATTCCCGAATTGAAAAATTCCCGAATAATAAAATTCTCAAACAGGTTATAATATTACCGAATGGGAAAATTCACGAATAATAAAGTTCCCGAATAATAAAGTTCCCGAATTAGAAATTAAGATTCAAAAAGAAAAAAATCCTGAACAGGTTGTAAATAATACAATTTTCGAATAATAAAATTCCCGAATAATAATATTTCCGAATAATAAAATTCCCAAACTGGAAAATTCCCGAAAAATAAAATTAAGGAATTGAAAAATTCTCGAAAAATCAAATTCCCGAATTGGAAATTTAAAGAATAATAAAATTCCCAAACAGGTTATAATATTACCGAATTGGAGAATTCCCGAATCTAAGAAATTACCGAATTCGAAAATTCCCGAATGAAGAAATTACCGAATTGGAAAATTCCCGAATAATAAAGTTCCTGAATTAAAAATTGAGTATTAAAAAATATGAAATTTTTGAATAATAAGATTCCCGAATTGAAAAATTCCCGAATAATAAAATTCTCAAACAGGTTATAATATTACCGAATTGGAAAATTCCCGAATAATAAAATCCCCGAACAGGTTATAATATTACGGAATTGGAAATTTCTTGATTAATGAAATTCCCGAATTATAAAATTCTCGAATAATAAAATTCCCGAATTGGAAATTTCCCGAATAATGAAATTTCCAAATTGAAAAATTCCCGAATAATAAAGTTCCCAAATTAAACATTAAAAATGGAAAATAACAAAATTCCTAAACAGGTTGAGAATAATAAAATTTTCGAATAATAAAATTTCCAAATTGGAAAATTCCGGAATCACAAAATTAACGACTTATAAAATTCCCAAACTGGTTGTAATATTACCGAATTGGAAAATTCCCGATTAATGAAATTCCCGAATTAAAAAATTCTCGAATAATAATATTTCCGAATAAAAAAATCCCGAATTGGAAATTTCCCGAATAATAAAATCCCCGAACAGGTTAGAATATTACCAAATTGAAAATTTATTGACGAATGAAATTCCCGAATTATAAAATTCTGGAATAATAATATTTCCGAATTATAAGTTTCCCAAATTGAAAAATTCTCGATTAATGAAAGTCTTAAATCGGAAAATTCCCAAATAATAAAATTCTTGAATAATAAAATTCCCAAGTAATGAAATTTCCGAATTATAAGTTTCCTCAATTGGAAAATTCTCGAAATGATAAAGTTCCCGAATTGAAAATTAAAAATAATAAAATTCCTGAATAAGTTGTAAATAATAAGATTTTCAAATAATCAAATTCCCGCATTGGAAAATTCACGAATAATAAAGTTCCCGAATTAGAAATTAAGATTTGAAAAGAAAAAATTCCTGAACAAGTTGTAAATAATAAAATTATCGAATAATAAAATTCCCGAATAATAATATTTCCGAATAATAAAATTCCCACACTGGAAAATTCCGGAATCATAAAATTTTCAAATTGGAAAATTCCCGAAAAATAAAATTAAGGAATTGAAAAATTCTCGAAAAATAAAAAAATAAAAATAAAATAAAAGATTCGGATTATTCCCGAATAATAAAAATCCCGAATCGGAAAATTCCCGAATAATAAAATTAACAAATTGGAAAATTCTCGAAAAACAGAATTTCTAAATAATAAAATTCCCGAAATGGAAATTTCCCGAATAATGAAGTTCCCGAATAATAAAATTCGCGAACAGATTATAATATCACCAAATTGGAAAATTCCCGAACAGGTTATAATATGACCGAATTGGTAAATTCTCAAAAAATAAAATTCCCGATTTGGAAAATTCCCGAATAATAAAAATCCCGAATTGCAAAATTCCCGAATAATAAAATTAACGACTCATAAAATTCCCAAACTCGTTGCAATATTACCAAATTGGAAAAATCCCGATTAATGAAATTCCCGAATTATAAAATTCTCGAATAATGAAGTTCCCGAATAATAAAATTCCCAAACAGATTATAATATTGCCGAATTGGAAAATTCCCGAATAAAGAAATTACCGAATAATAAAGTTCCTGAATTAAAAATTGAGTACTAAAAAATCTAAAATTTTTGAATAATAAGATTCCCGAATTTGAAAATTCCCAAATAATAAACTTCCCGAATACTAAAATTCCCAAACAGGTTATAATATTACCGAATTGGAAAATTCTCGAATAATGAAATTCGAGAATTGAAAAATTCCCGAATAATAAAGTTCCCGAATAAAAAATTAAAAATGGAAAATAATAAAATTCCTAAACAGGTTGAGAATAATGCAATTTTCGAATAATAAAATTCCAAATTGGAAAAATCCCGAATAATAAAATTAACGACTCATAAAATTCCCAAACTCGTTGCAATATTACCAAATTGGAAAATTCCCGATTAATGACATTCACGAATAATGAAATTCTCTAAAAAAAAATCCCGAAATGGGAAATTCCCGAATGATAAAATTTCCGAATTATGAGATTCCGAATTGAAAAATTCTCGAATAATAATATTTCCGAATAAAAAAATCCCATATTGGAAATTTCCCGAATAATAAAATCCCCGTAGAGGTTATAATATTACCGAATTGGAAAATTCCCGAATAATGAAATTCCCGAATAATAAAGTTCCCGAAATGGAAAATTCCCGAATGATAAAGTTCCCGAATTAAGAATTAAAAATTAAAAATAATAAAATTCCTGAACGGGTTGTAAATAATAAAATTGTCAAATAATCAAATTCCCGAATTGGAAAATTCATGAATGATAAATTTCCCGAATTAAAAATTAAGATTAAAAAAAAATTCCTGAACAGGTTGTAAATAATACCTTTTTTGAATAATAAAATTCCCGATTAATAATATTTCCGAATAATAAAATTCCCAAATTCCTGAATATTATAATTCCTGAACAGGTTATAATATTGCCGAATCGGAAAATTCCCAAATAATAAAATTACTGAATTGGAAAATTCTCGAATGA
>CAKNXH010081978.1:491-15095 GCA_932178445.1 Andricus quercusramuli
TTGTAAAATTCATGCATTTTATTGAAAATTGGATTTTTTGGAAAAATGTATCTTCTTTGCTGAAAATTCGACTGTTCCCGTTAAGGATTTATCATTATAGTTGAGAATTATTCTTTTTTTGTTTTTTAAATTTTAACTATTCTAACTCAAATTATTTGTCAAAAAATTTTTTATTCCAAAGTTTTTTTCGAACATTTTTTTTTCAAGAAATTTTTGTTTTAAATATTTTTTATCCAGAATTTCTTAGTCAAATTTGGGTTGGAAAATTATCTTTTTTTTCGTTGAAAATTCGAATTTTTGGGAGAAATTAATCTTTATGGTTGAAAATTAATATTATGTTGAAAATTCAATTATAATTTTAGTTAAAAATTCATCTTTTTGGTTGAGTATTAATTTTTTAACTGAAAAGTTAACTATTAATTATTATTTTTATTATTATTATTATATTTAACTATATTAGTTCAAGATTCATAATTTTAGTTGAAAATTCCTCACTTTGGTTGAAGATTTGTTGTTTTTTTTTTGTTGGAAAATTAATATTTCCAACTTGAAATTTGAGTATTCTATTTTTAATTCAAATTTTATCATTTTTTGTTGAAAATTCAGATTTTTAATTGAAAATTATTGTTTTTAATTAAAATTTGACGAATATTTGTAAAAAGTTAAATTTACAACCCAAAAATATATGAATTTTTTAAAAATATAATTGAATTTTTCACTGAGAAAAAAACAAATTTTCAACAAAATAGATGAATTTTCAACTAAAAAAGATAAATTTCTAACAAAAAATATTCTCAGTCGGAGAAATAAGTTTTTAAGAGAAAAAAATAAATTTCCAACAAAATATTAAAATTTTCAAGCAAACAAATAAATTTTCTACCAAAAATATTGAATGTCTATAGAAAAACAATTTGGATAAAGAATTCAACTAAATTTTTAACAAAAAATAATTAATTGCCAATAAAAAACTAATTTTCAACCAAAAAAACAAATTATCAACTAAAAAAAATAATTTTTAACAAAATGTATGGAATTTCAACTAAATACTTTAATTTTTAATGGAATTTTTAACCTAACAGAAAATTTTAAACAAATAATTGAATTTCCAACTGAGAAGAAGATTAATGTTCAAACAAACATGAAATAGTTAAATTTTCAATTAAAAAAATAATTTTTAATAAAAATAAAAATAATTTTCAAGCCAATGAAATGAATTTTGAATTGAAAAGATTTTTTTTTCTACCAAAAAAGATGAAATTTTAATAAAATACAAAATTTTTTAACCAAATAGTTGCATTTTCCACTGAAGAAGATAAATTTCCAGCCTGGCATGGAATAGTTAAATTTTCAGTTGAAAAAATAATGAAAAAAAAAATTAACAAAACAGTTAAATTTTGGAAAAATTGCCATTTTTAATATTTTCATTGCATTATTTGAATTGAAATAATTATTTTTGAAAACCAAAGCTTACTCAAAAAGATAAATTTTCAACGAAAATTGGGACAATTACATTTTCAGTTAAAATAATTAATTTTCAATCTAGAAAAAAGGGATTTTCAACAAAATAGTTAAATTTTCAACCAAGAAGATTAATTTTCTAAAAAAAAAATTTTAACAACATGCATATGAATTTTCAACCAAATATCTTAATTTTTTCTTGAATTTTCAAACTAATAGTTAGAGAAATAATTTTTTAAAAATAAAATAAATTTTTAATGAAATAGTTACATTTTTAACTGCAAAAAATGATTTTGTACCAAAAAGATTAAATGTCTATACAAAAAATTTCGATAAAAAATTTGGATGAATTTTCAGTGATAAAATTAATTCTTAATTTAAAAAATCTAATTTTCAGAAAAATTTTGCAAATTTTTAAACAAAGATATAAACTTTTAACTAAAATGATGCATCTTCAATAAAAAAATTTAACCAAATAGTTGAATTTTTAACCCAGAAGATTAATTTTCTACAAAAAAAAATACAAATTTCCAACAAAATAGATGAATTTTCAACTAAAAAAGAGACATTTCTAACAAAAAATGGAATAGTTTAATTTTTAGTTAAATAAATAAATTTTTGAAGCAATAAAATTAATTTTAAACAAAATAGTTGAATTTTCAATTAAAAAGGTTAAATGTTTATAAAAAAATCGACCGAAAATGGAGTGGTTTAATTTTTAGTTTAAAAAAATGAATTTTTAATTAAAGAAAAAAACTATTTTTCAACCAAAGATATGAAATTTCATGCAAAAAGATTACTTTTTTATCAAATATTTTAATTTTTAATTGAATTTTGAACCTAGAAGATTAAATTGCTATAAAAAAAATTTCGACAAAAAATTTGGATAAATTTTCAGTGGAAAGATTAATTTTTAATGAAAAAAAAGCAACTAATTTGCAAGCCAAAGAAATGAATTTTGAACCAAAAAGATTATTTTTCTAAAAAAAAATAATTTTTAACAAAATGTATATGAATTTTCATCCAAAAAAGAAAATTATTCAACAAAATAGATGAATTTTCAACTAAAAAAATGAATTTTCAACAAAAAATAGAATAGTTTATTTTTCAGTTAAAAAAATAAATTTTTATGCGAATAAAATAAATTTTCAAAAAGATTAAATGTTTGTAAAAAAAATTTCATTGCATTATTTAATTCGAAATAATTATTTTTGAAAACCAGAACTTACTTAAAAATAAAAATTGTCAACGAAAGATGGAAGAATTACATTTGCAGTAAAAATAATTAATTTTCAACCAAGAAAAATGTAATTTTCAACAGAATAGTTAAATTTTAATATTTTAGTTCTTAAAAATAATAATAATCTTTCAGAAATATTTCAACATTTACAGTCAAAAAAATTATTAAAAAAAAAACAAGTTTTCAACAAAATATTTAAAGTTTCAAGTAGATTAGTTGAGTTTTCAGTCAAAGAAAAAAATAATTTTCATAAAATAGTTTTTTTTTTCAAAAAAATTAATTTTCAACTAAAAAGATTAATTTCCAAGAAAAAAAATAATTTTTAATAAAATGCATATGAATTTTCAACAAAATATTTTAATTATTAATTGAATTTTGAACCTAATAGTTGAATTTTTAGCCATGAAAGTAAATTATTTAACGAAATAGTTACATTTTCAACTAAACAAATGATTTTCTACCAAAAAGATTAAATGTCTATCAAAAAAATTCGACAGAAAATTGGGATAAATTTTCAATTAAAAAATTAATTTTTAATGAAAAAAATGAATGTTGAACCAAGAAGATTAATTTTCTACAAAAAAAAATTATTTTTAACAAAATGCATATGAATTTTCAACCAAAAATTTAAATTTTAAATTAAACTTTGAAGCTAATAATTAAATTTTCAACCAAGAAAGACAATTATTTAACAAAATAGATGAATTTTCAACAAAAAATGGAATAGTTCATTTTCCAGATGCAGAAATAAATTTTTAGACGAATAAATAAAATAAATAATAAATTGAAATAATTATTTTTGAAAACCAGAACTTACTCAAGAAGATAAATATTACACTAAAGATGAAAGAATTACATTTTCAGTTAAAATAATTAATTTTCAACCAAGAAAAAGGTTAAAAAATTATTTAAAAAAAAAACAAGTTTTCAACAAAAAAGTTAAAATTTCAACTAGATTAGTTGAATTTTCAGCCAAAGAAAAAATTAATTTTCAATAAAAAAGTTGGAAAAAGAACCAAGTTTTTTTTTTAAGAAAGAGTGATTAGTGCGCGCGTGGCGCGCTCAATCTTCTAGTATATATATAATCTAGCACGTTCAGTAAAAAAAATTGAAGAATTTTTTTTACGAAACTTTCTGACGGTTGATTGAAACCATCTCTGAACCAGAAAAGTATTTCTCTGATCTGTCGCAAGTTATGTTCGATGGTGCCTTAATATAACTCGAAAAGCAATGTTTCGCGATGGTAGGGAGCATCTTGGAGAAACCCTGGGATCCAGAATCCTGGCGCGAGGTTCAGTCGATGTTTAACCTTAACATTGCCAACAAGCCAAAAATTCATTATCGCATCTCAAAATCATGAATTAACAATTTCAAAGTGAATTCTTAAAAAAAAAATCACAAAATCCTTCTAATAACTATCAATCGGCCAAAGTAAGTGTCTTCAAAAAAATTGTTTAAAAATAATTATTGTTAAAGAAAGTGAAATTCAAAATTGATATTTCGGTTTTACGTGTTCGGCACCAACGTTTTTTATGAGGATAAACAAATTTAATTGTGTTTTGTAGTTCCGGCGGTGCTGTGTCCTCTTCGAATCCTCGCATCTCTATCAGTATAATGGTGAGTGCAACAGCCGCAGGAGCAAGGAGAAAAAGTTCCTTAAAAATACCATTACCATCAAATGAGACTACAAATCTTCTCACGACCTACGTCATTCTTATCCTGCTCTTAGCAGCCCTCTATATTCTCTACTCTTTCTTCTAATCACTTGGAAAAACAGAGATTCATTATGGTAAGTTTATAAAAAAAAAAAAATTGTTTTAATTTTTTTAGTGCTGTGGGATCCCTGCCCATTTTCAGTAAGAACTCTTACGAAAATTGAGTATGAAAAAATTGCTATTGTGAAATGAGTATCGCATCTCCTATACTCATTTGAACACTAATCTCAATACTCATTTTAAGTACTCATTGTCTATACTCACTGCCAATACTCATATTCTGTACTGATTCTCAATACTCATCCTCTCAATAACAAGCTGTGAAATAAGTATAGTGTTTCCTATACTCACTTCAATAATGAAACTGTGAAATGAGTATTGCATCTTTTACACTCACTGCGACAATCATTCTCTCGAAACTGAAACTGAGGAATGAGTATCGCATCTCCTATACTCGTTTGAATAGTCATCTCAATACTTATTTTAGGTACTCATTGTCTATACTCACTGCCAATACTCATTTTCTCAATAACAAAGTGTGAAATAAGCATTGCGTCGCCTACACTCACTTCAATAATGAAACTGTGAAATGAGTATTGCATCTCCTATACTCACTTCCAATACTCATATTCAGTACTGTTTCTCAATACCCATTCTCACAATAACAAACTGTGAAAAGAGTATTGCATCTCCTATACTCACTGACATAATCATTCTCTCGAAACTGAAACTGCGAAATGAGTATTGCATCTCCTATTACTGCAATAATCATTCTCTCGAAACTGAAACTGTGAAATGAGTATTGCATCTCCTATACTCACTTCCAATACTCATATTCAGTACTGATTCTCAATACCCATTCTCACAATAACAAACTGTGAAAAGAGTATTGCATCTCCTATACTCACTTCAATAATCATTCTCTCGAAACTGAAACTGTGAAATGAGTATTGCATCTCCTATCACTGCAATAATCATTCTCTCGAAACTGAAGCTGCGAAATGAGTATCACAATCATTTGAATACTCACTTCCAAAAGCAATTTTTCTATAGCCAATTTTGGCAGGGAAAGACCAATATTTATTTTCTCACCGGTTCCTTTTTGGTTAATTAACTAATTTTTTTTAGGGTTAATCTAAAATGTTCATTGAAAAAATCTTGCCAAAGATGAGATTCGGATGGCAGGACCCTCCAGGATGAACAAAATATTATCAATCGTTCCAGGGGCTTGTCGATTAATCTGCGCAGATTAAGCCTTACAATAATGACCAATTACCATAGTATACCATAGAATATAGATTATAATAAATAAGAGCAGTCTCAAAAAGTGTTTCCAAAATAACAAAAAAAAAAACCTTTTTTCAACAAATAAAATGAATCCGAAGAATTTAAGAATGTTACTATCAAATGAAAGAATTAAACGATTCTTTTCATACGTGTCCGATTTTTTTCTTAATCACCTCGCCTTTTTTTATCCTTGAAGAAAAATTAATGATCTGTGTCTCTAGGTCACATATTTCAACAGCCTTGTTGGCTATTTTAAATCCGTCAAAAAACTTATGAAGAGGGAAAATGAGGATGTAAGAATTTTTGAGAAAAAATTCTTGACCGAAATAGATTTCGAATTGGCGACTTGCACCAGTGCTGAAAATGAAATTTATCGACATTTATTGAAATTATTGTACAATTTTATTCAGTTTTTTTTATTTTGAGGATCACTTGAGTTTTTTGAAAAATTTCCGGTTTATGGCCTCATTTTTTGGAAATTTGATTTTCTGATGAAATTGATGATCTCACGAGGCAGAAGATAAATAAAAGAAATATTTTTGACGATTCGAGGCGTGGGTGGTTCGTTTGAAAATAGCCGATACTTCCAGCTCCCGTTCAAATAGAAGGATTTCGGTGGCTCTTCCAGAAATAGCTTGGACAGACGTGAGCGAAAACCACCTGGAAACTGGCAGCTACCATCAGGGCGTGGCAGATAGGTCGATCGGGTCATTTTTTTTTTTTTTTTTTTTTTTTTTTTTTTTTTTAATTTTAGACTACAATATCTGGAAATCAACAAACACACAGTAAGTTGTGCCTTTTAGGCCAATAAATTTTTCAAAAGAAAAAAAAATCAGATATTTAGAGGTTTTATTATATATTATAATCGATTCTTAAAATTATTATTTATTTTGTTTTTATTTAGACAAATGAATATTGTCTGAATAATTTCAAACTGCTTCATTTATTCCAGAAAATTAATGAAATTAAAATAATAATAAATTTAAATATATAATTTATTTATTATATAATATATTATATTTATAATGTATAATTTATATATATATAGTGAAATTTAAAATATAATATAATTTGATACACAAAATTATTTAAAATATTTCATTTTCCATTTACTGATTTTTTTTCTAGAACAATATTCCAATATTCAAAATATTTATTCAAGATTATAATACCTAAGTAGAAAAATGTAAAAAAAAATCAAAATTATTTATCTTTAATTCTTTTAAATTATATTTTATTTATATTTATTTACATTATAAGATTAAAGCAAAAAAATGTGAAACAATCATTTTTACACTATTTATCATTAATTTTTGTTCAATTTGCAGAATAATTTTTTTATCGAGTACTGAATTTTTGTCTAAATCAACAATATTTAAAAAATTCCCGAATTGTAAAATTCCCGAAACATAAAATTTCCGAATCGGAAAATTCCCGAATAATAAAATTCCCGAATTATAAAATTCCCAAACAGGTTATAATATTACCGAATTGGAAAATTGCCGATTAATGAAATTCCTGAATTGGAAAATTCCCGAATTAAAAATTGCAAATAATAAAATTCCTGAACAGGTTGTAAGTGATAAAATTTTCAAATTATTAAATTCCCGAATAATAAAATTAACGAATTGGAAAATTCTCAAAAAATAAAATTCCCGAATGACGAAGTTCCTGAATTGGAAATTCCCCGGATAATAAAATTCCTGAACAGGTAATAATATTACCGAATTGAAAAATTCCCGAATAATAAAGTTCCAGAATTGAAAATTGAAAACTAAAAATAATAAAATTCCTAAACAGCTTGTAAATAATGAAATTTTCGAATGATGAAATTCCTGAATAATAAAATTAACGAATTAGACAATTCTGGAAAAATAAAATTCCCAAATAATGAAAATCCTAATTGGAAAATTCCCAAATAATAAAGTTTCCGATTTGGAAATTACCCGAATAATAAAACTCCCACACTGGAAACTTGCAAAATCATAAAATTCCCGAAAAATAAAATTCCCGAATTGGAAATTTAAAGAATAATAAAATTCCCGAACGAATTGGGAAATTCTCAAAAAATAAAATTCCCGAACTATAAAAATCCCGAATTGGAAAATTCCGGAATAATAAAATTAACAAATTGGAAAATTCTCGAAAAATAGAATTTCTAAATAATAAAATTCCCGAAATGGAAATTTCCCGAATAATGAATAATAAAATTCCCGAATTTGAAAATTCGAAAATAATATAGTTCCCAAATTGGAAATTTCCTGAATAATAAAATTCCCGAATTGAAAAATTCTCGAATAATAAAATTCCCAAACAGGTTATAATATTACCGAATGGGAAAATTCCCGAATAATGAAATTCGCGAATTGAAAAATTCCCGAATCATAAAGTTCCAGAATGAAAAATAAAAAATGAAAAATAATCAAATTCCTAAACAGGTTGAGAATAATAAAATTCTCGAATAATAAAATTTCCAAATTGGAAAATTTCCGAATAATAAAATTAACGACTTATAAAATTCCCAAACTCCTTGTAATATTACCGAATTGGAAAATTCCCGAATAACGAAATTCTCTAATAATAAAAAATTTCCGAAATGGGAAATTCCCGAATGACAAAATTTCCGAATTATGAGATTCCGAATTGGAAAACTCTCGAATAATAATATTTCCGAATAAAAAAATCCCGAATTGGAAATTTCCCGAATAATAAAATCCCCGAACAGGTTATAATATTACGGAATTGGAAATTTCTTGACTAATGAAATTCCCGAATTATAAAATTCTCGAATAATAAAATTTCCGAATTATAAGATTCCCGAATTGGAAAATTCCCGAATAATAATAATATTACCAAATAATAAAATTCCTGAATTGAGGAATTCCCAAATAATAAAATTAGCGAATTGGAAGATTCCCAAATAATAAAGTTCCTGAATTAAAAATTGAGAATTGAAGAAAATAAAATTTTTGAATAATAAAATTCCCGAATTGAAAAATTCCCAAATAATAAAGTTCCCGAACTGGAAATTTCCTGAATAATAAAATTCCCCAATTGAAAAATTCCTGAATAATAAAGTTCTCGAATAATAAAATTCCCAATTGGAAAATGCCTGAATAATAAATTTCCCGAATTCGAAATTTTCCGAATAATGAGATTCCCGAACAGGTTGTAATATTTTCGAATTGGAAAATTCCCGAATAATAACATTCCCGAATAATAAAATTTCCGAATTATAAGTTTCACGAATTGGAACACTCTCGAATAATAAAATTAACGAATTGAAAAATTCTCGAATAATAAAATTCCCAAACAGGTTATAATATTACCAAATTGGAAAATTAACGAATAATGAAATTCGCGAATTTGAAAATTCCCGAAAAATAATATTTCCGAATAAAAAAATCCCGAATTAGAAAGTTCCCGAATAATAAAATCCCCGAATAATGAAATTCTCGAATAATAAAATTCCCGAATTGGAAAATTCCCGAATAATAATAATATTACCAAATAATAAAATTCCTGAATTGAGGAATTCCCGAATAATAAAATTTCCGAATTATAAGATTCCCGAATTGGAAAATTCTCGAATAATAAAATTACCGAATTGAAAAATTCCCGAATTGAAAAATTCCCAAATAATAAAGTTCCCAAATTGGAAATTTCCTGAATAATAAAGTTCCCGAATAATAAAATTCCCAAACAGGTTATAATATTACCGAATTGGAACATTCCTGAACTGAGGAATTCCCGAATAATAAATTTCCGAATTCCCGAATTGGAAAATTCTCGAATAATAATATTCCCGAATAATAAAATTCCCGAATTGTAAGATTCCCGAATAATAAAATTAACGAATTGGAAATTCCCGAATTATTGAAGTTCCAAACTGGTTATAATATTACAAAATTGAAAATTTCTCGATTAATGAAATTCTTGAATCGGAAAATTCCCAAATAATAAAATTCTCGAATAATAAAATTCCCGACTAATACAATTTCCGAATTATAAGTTTCCGGAATTGGAAAATTATCGAAAAATAATATTTCCGAATAATAAAATTCCCGAACAGGTTATAATATTACCGAATTGGAAAATTCCCGGATAATGAAATTCCCGAATGGGAAAATTACCGATTAATGAAATTCATGAATTGGAAAATTCCCGAATTACAAATTACAAATAATAAAATTCCTGAACAGGTTGTAAGTAATAAAATTTTCAAATTATAAAATTCCTGAATAATAAAATTCTCGAATTGGAAAATTCCCGAATAATAAAGTTCCCATATTACATATTAAAAATTAAAAATAATAAAATTCCTGAACAGGTTGTAAATAATACAATTTTCGAATAATAAAATTCCCGAATAATAAAATTCCCAAACTGGAAAATTCCGGAATCATAAAATTCCCAAATTGAAAAATTCCCGAAAAATAAAATTAAGGAATTGAAATATTCTTGAAAAATAAAATTCCCGATTTGGAAAATTCCCGAACAATAAAAATCCCGAATTGGGAAATGCCCGAATAATAAAATTCCCGAACAGATTATAATATCACCGAATTGGAAAATTCCCGATTAATGAAATTCCCGAATAATAAAGTTCCCGAATTGACAATTAAAAATTAAAAATAATAAAATTCCTGAACAGGTTGTAAATAATAAAATTTTTAAATAATGAAATTCCCGAATAATAATATTTCCGAATAATAAAATTCCCAAACAGGTTATAATATTGCCGAATTGGAAAATTCCCGAATAATGAAATTCCTGAATAGAAAAATTTCTGAATAATAAAGTTCTTGAATTAAAAATTGAGAATTAAAAATAATAAAATGGCTGGACAGATTGAAAATAATAAAATTTTGAAATAATAAAATTCTCGAATTAGAAAATTCGTCAATAATAAAATTAAAGAATTGGAAAATTCTCGAAAAATAAAATTCCCGAATAATAAAATTCCCGAATTGGAAAATGCATGAATAATAAATTTCCCGAATTCGAAATTTTCCGCATAATGAAATTCCCGAACAGGTTGTAATATTTTCGAATTGGAAAATTCCCGAATAATAACATGCCCGAATAATAAAATTTGCGAATAATGAAATTTCCGAATTATAAGTTTCACGAATTGGAAAATTCCCGAATAAAGAAATTACCGAATTGGAAAATTCCCAAATAATAAAGTTCCTGAATTAAAAATTGAGAATTAAGAAAAATAAAATTTTTGAATAATAAAATTCCAGAATTTGAAAATTCCCAAATAATATAGTTCCCAAATTGGAAATTTCCTGAATAATAAAATTCCCGAATTGAAAAATTCTCGAATAATAAAATTCCCAAAACGGGTTATAAATTACCGAATTGGAAAATTCCCGAATAATGAAATTCGCGAATTGAAAAATTCCCGAAAAATGAAATTCCAGAATAATAAAGTTCCCGAATAAAAAATAAAAAATGAAAAATAATAAAATTCCTAAACAGGTTGAGAATAATAAAATTTTCGAATAATAAAATTTCCAAATTGGAAAATTTCCGAATAATAAAATTAACGACTTATAAAATTCCCAAACTGGTTGTAATATTACCGAATTGGAAAATTCCCGAATAATAATATTTCCGAATAAAAAAATCCCGAATTAGAAAGTTCCCGAATAATAAAATCCCCGAATAATGAAATTCTCTAATAATAAAATTCCCGAAATGGGAAATTCCCGAATGATAAAATTTCGAAATAAGAAAATTCCCGAATTGGCGAATTCCCAAATAATAAAATTCCCGAATTGAAAAATTCTCGAATAATAAAATTCTCGAATTGGAAATTTAAAGAATAATAAAATTCCCGAATAATAAAGTTCCCGAATACTAAAATTCCCAAACAGGTTATAATATTACCGAATTGGAAAATTGCCGAATAATAAAGTTCCTGAAATAAAAATTGAGTATTAAAAATAATAAAATTTTTGAGTAATAAGATTCCCGAATTGAAAAATTCCCGAATAATAAAATTCTCAAACAGGTTATAATATTACCGAATGGGAAAATTCACGAATAATAAAGTTCCCGAATAATAAAGTTCCCGAATTAGAAATTAAGATTCAAAAAGAAAAAAATCCTGAACAGGTTGTAAATAATACAATTTTCGAATAATAAAATTCCCGAATAATAATATTTCCGAATAATAAAATTCCCAAACTGGAAAATTCCCGAAAAATAAAATTAAGGAATTGAAAAATTCTCGAAAAATTAAATTCCCGAATTGGAAATTTAAAGAATAATAAAATTCCCAAACAGGTTATAATATTACCGAATTGGAGAATTCCCGAATCTAAGAAATTACCGAATTCGAAAATTCCCGAATGAAGAAATTACCGAATTGGAAAATTCCCGAATAATAAAGTTCCTGAATTAAAAATTGAGTATTAAAAAATATGAAATTTTTGAATAATAAGATTCCCGAATTGAAAAATTCCCGAATAATAAAATCCCCGAACAGGTTATAATATTACGGAATTGGAAATTTCTTGATTAATGAAATTCCCGAATTATAAAATTCTCGAATAATAAAATTCCCGAATTGGAAATTTCCCGAATAATGAAATTTCCAAATTGAAAAATTCCCGAATAATAAAGTTCCCAAATTAAACATTAAAAATGGAAAATAACAAAATTCCTAAACAGGTTGAGAATAATAAAATTTTCGAATAATAAAATTTCCAAATTGGAAAATTCCGGAATCACAAAATTAACGACTTATAAAATTCCCAAACTGGTTGTAATATTACCGAATTGGAAAATTCCCGATTAATGAAATTCCCGAATTAAAAAATTCTCGAATAATAATATTTCCGAATAAAAAAATCCCGAATTGGAAATTTCCCGAATAATAAAATCCCCGAACAGGTTAGAATATTACCAAATTGAAAATTTATTGACGAATGAAATTCCCGAATTATAAAATTCTGGAATAATAATATATCCGAATTATAAGTTTCCCAAATTGAAAAATTCTCGATTAATGAAAGTCTTAAATCGGAAAATTCCCAAATAATAAAATTCTTGAATAATAAAATTCCCAAGTAATGAAATTTCCGAATTATAAGTTTCCTCAATTGGAAAATTCTCGAAATGATAAAGTTCCCGAATTGAAAATTAAAAATAATAAAATTCCTGAATAAGTTGTAAATAATAAGATTTTCAAATAATCAAATTCCCGCATTGGAAAATTCACGAATAATAAAGTTCCCGAATTAGAAATTAAGATTTGAAAAGAAAAAATTCCTGAACAAGTTGTAAATAATAAAATTATCGAATAATAAAATTCCCGAATAATAATATTTCCGAATAATAAAATTCCCACACTGGAAAATTCCGGAATCATAAAATTTTCAAATTGGAAAATTCCCGAAAAATAAAATTAAGGAATTGAAAAATTCTCGAAAAATAAAAAAATAAAAATAAAATAAAAGATTCGGATTATTCCCGAATAATAAAAATCCCGAATCGGAAAATTCCCGAATAATAAAATTAACAAATTGGAAAATTCTCGAAAAACAGAATTTCTAAATAATAAAATTCCCGAAATGGAAATTTCCCGAATAATGAAGTTCCCGAATAATAAAATTCGCGAACAGATTATAATATCACCAAATTGGAAAATTCCCGAACAGGTTATAATATGACCGAATTGGTAAATTCTCAAAAAATAAAATTCCCGATTTGGAAAATTCCCGAATAATAAAAATCCCGAATTGCAAAATTCCCGAATAATAAAATTAACGACTCATAAAATTCCCAAACTCGTTGCAATATTACCAAATTGGAAAAATCCCGATTAATGAAATTCCCGAATTATAAAATTCTCGAATAATGAAGTTCCCGAATAATAAAATTCCCAAACAGATTATAATATTGCCGAATTGGAAAATTCCCGAATAAAGAAATTACCGAATAATAAAGTTCCTGAATTAAAAATTGAGTACTAAAAAATCTAAAATTTTTGAATAATAAGATTCCCGAATTTGAAAATTCCCAAATAATAAACTTCCCGAATACTAAAATTCCCAAACAGGTTATAATATTACCGAATTGGAAAATTCTCGAATAATGAAATTCGAGAATTGAAAAATTCCCGAATAATAAAGTTCCCGAATAAAAAATTAAAAATGGAAAATAATAAAATTCCTAAACAGGTTGAGAATAATGCAATTTTCGAATAATAAAATTCCAAATTGGAAAAATCCCGAATAATAAAATTAACGACTCATAAAATTCCCAAACTCGTTGCAATATTACCAAATTGGAAAATTCCCGATTAATGACATTCACGAATAATGAAATTCTCTAAAAAAAAATCCCGAAATGGGAAATTCCCGAATGATAAAATTTCCGAATTATGAGATTCCGAATTGAAAAATTCTCGAATAATAATATTTCCGAATAAAAAAATCCCATATTGGAAATTTCCCGAATAATAAAATCCCCGTAGAGGTTATAATATTACCGAATTGGAAAATTCCCGAATAATGAAATTCCCGAATAATAAAGTTCCCGAAATGGAAAATTCCCGAATGATAAAGTTCCCGAATTAAGAATTAAAAATTAAAAATAATAAAATTCCTGAACGGGTTGTAAATAATAAAATTGTCAAATAATCAAATTCCCGAATTGGAAAATTCATGAATGATAAATTTCCCGAATTAAAAATTAAGATTAAAAAAAAATTCCTGAACAGGTTGTAAATAATACCTTTTTTGAATAATAAAATTCCCGATTAATAATATTTCCGAATAATAAAATTCCCAAATTCCTGAATATTATAATTCCTGAACAGGTTATAATATTGCCGAATCGGAAAATTCCCAAATAATAAAATTACTGAATTGGAAAATTCTCGAATGA
>CAKNXH010081983.1:0-21567 GCA_932178445.1 Andricus quercusramuli
TGGACAATTTTAGGTTATGTTATCGTTTCAATCTAAAAATTCGTATTCCAAAACTAAAATCATAATTCAAAGACTATTTGCAATTTTTAAACAGTTTTGGATTATGTTTGTGTTTTTCGGTAAAAATAGGATTTTTCATTTAAAAAAATTAGAATTTAAGGAAAATTCACAACTTCGAACAATTTCAGGTTATGTTAGCGTTTCAATCTTAAAATTCGTATTTTAAAACAAAAATCATTATAGTTGAAACAATATTTGCAATTTTTAAACAGTTTTGGATTATTTTAGTGTTTTTCGGTAAAAATAGGATTTTTCATTTAAAAAAATTAGAATTTAAGGAAAATTCACAATTTCGAACAATTTAAGGCTATGTTAGCATTTTGATAAAAAATGGGTATTTTAAAACAAAAATTATTATTATTATTATTTGAAAAATATTAAGAATGGAATTGGGGTTTTTAATTTCAAAAAGTAGAATTTAAGGAAGATTTACAACTTCGGACAATTTTAGGTTATGTTATCGTTTCAATCTAAAAATTCGTATGTCAAAACAAAAATCATAGTTCAAACAATATTTGCAATTTGTAAACAGTTTTGGATTATGTTAGTGTTTTTCGGTAAAAATAGGATTTTTGATTTTAAAAAATTAGAATTTAAGGAAGATTCACAACTTTGAACAATTTCAGGTTATGTTAGCGTTTCAATCTTAAAATTCGTATTTTAAAACAAAAATCATTATAGTTGAAACAATATTTGCAATTTTTAAACAGTTTTGGATTATTTTAGTGTTTTTCGGTAAAAATAGGATTTTTTACTTTAAAAATTTAGAATTTAAGGAAGATTCACAGCTTCGAACAATTTAAGGCTATGTTAGCATTTTGATAAGAAATGGGTATTTTAAAACAAAAATTATTATTATTATTGGAAAAATATTAAGAATGGAATTGGGGTTTTTAATTTCAAAAAGTTTTTTAGGTTATGTTATCGTTTCAATCTAAAATATCGTATTTCAAAACAAAAATCATTATAGTTCAAACAATATTTAAAATTTTTAAACAGTTTTGGATTATGTTAGTCCTTTTCGGTAAAAATAGGATTTTTGATTTAAAAAAATTAGAATTTAAGGAAGATTCACAACTTTGAACAATTTTAGGTTATGTTAGCGTTTTAATGGGTTTGATGGTTTTAATCCAAAAATTCTAATTTTAAAACAAAAATCGTTATAGCTTGAACAATATATATGCAATTTTTGAACAGTTTAAGGTATTTTAAACAAAAATAATTTGATATTTAAGGTCTATATAATTTTTGAAAAATTGTAGGTTAGGTTAGCGTTTCATGCAAAAAATTGATATTTCGAACAAAAATTGTTCTAATATATCTTTTAACAATTTTGGATTTTTTCGTCGGAAATTAGCATTTTTATTAAAAAATTAGATTTAAAAAAAGATTCACAAGTTTTGAAAATTGTACTTTATGTTAGCGTTTTATGCTAAAAATTTGTATTTTTAAACAAAATTCGTTATAATTTCAAACAAGATTTGTAATTTTTGAATACTTTTTGGTTATAAATATTAACGTTTTTCACAAGAAGTCCGTAAGTTTAAACAGAAATCACTACATTGTAAAAGATCATAACATTAACAATTTTAGGTTATGTTAGCGTCTTACCCCAAAAATTGCTATTTTAAAATAAAAATGATTTTATTTTGAACAAGAATAAGAATTTTTAAAACAATTTTTCATTATGATAGCGCGTTTCTTCGGAAATTGATATTTTTAATCTGAAAAAGTAGATTAAAAAAAGATTAACCACTTTTAATAAACTTAGGTTATGTTAGCGGTTTACATTAGAAATCGGTATTTTTAATAAAAAAATATTTTAAAGGAAAAGAGCAACTTTTAACAATTTTAGGTTATGTTGGTGGTTACATTAGAAATTGGTATTTTTATTTTCAAAAATATTTTAAATAATATTAAAAACTTTGAACAATTTTAGGTTCTTGGCGTTTCACATTAGAAACTGTTATTCAAAAATAATTATAGATTTCAAAGAGGACTCATAATCTCACATATTTAGGTTACGCTGGAATTTTAAATAAAAAATTGGCATTATCCGAGGTATTATTAAACAAAAATAATTAGGCTTTGCACAAGATTTAAAATATTGTAAACATTTTCAATTATTTGAGTTTTTTGCCGAAAATTGGTATTTTTAATTTTAAAAATGATATAATTAAAAGAAACATTCAAATTTTTTTAACAATTTCAGGTTATGTTGTCGTTTATCATTGGAAAGTTCAAACAATTTCAATTATTTTGTTGAAAATTCTTTCTTTTTTTGTTAAAAATTAATCTTTTATGGTTGAAAAATTAAATATATATATACTACTTGGTTTGAAGTTAAGCTACTTTGTGAAAAATTCTTTTTTTTTTGGTTCAAAATTCATAATTTTAGTTGAAAATTAATATTTTTGCTTGAAAATGTAAGTGATCGGATTAGAGTTGAACTACTTTATTCAAAAATTCATTTTTTTAGTTGAAAAGTTATCTCATTAGTTGAAAATGTGATTATTTTGTTGAAAATTCTTTTTTTTTTGTTGAAAATAATTTTTTGTTAAAAATTCTACTACTTGGTTTGAAGTTAAGCTACTTCGTTAAAAATTCTTTTTTTTTTTTTTTTTTTCAAGATTCATCATTTCAGTTGAAAATTTATTTCTTTAATTGAAAATTTATCTCATTATTTGAAAATTTGATTATTTTGTTGAAAATTCTTTTTTTGTTGTTGAAAATTAATCTTTTATGGTTGAAAATTTAACTATATCATTTTTTATTAAAAATTTATAATTTTTTGTTAAAAATTCTCTCTTTTTTTTGTTTGAAAATTAATCTTTCATGGTTGAAAATTCAACTATGTCATTTCTGATTGAAAATTTACAATAGTTTGTTAAAAATTTGAAGTTTAGCTACTTCGTTAAAAATTCTTGTTTTGTTTTTGTTTCAAGATTCATTATTTTAGATAAAAATTTATTTCTCCAATTGAAAATTTAACTATTTTGTCGAAAATTCCTCCTTTTTTTTTTTGTTAAAAATTAACATTTTTTGTTGAAAATTTAATTATTTTGTTAAAAATTTATCTTTTATGGTCGAAAATTCAACTATATCATTTTTTATCACAAATTTATAATTGTTTTGAAAATTGTACTACTTGGTTTGAAGTTAAGCTACCTCGTGAAAAATTCTTTTTTTGATTTGTTTCAAGATTCATCACTTTAGTTGAAAATTTATTTCTTCAATTGAAAATCCAACTATTTTGTCGAAAATTCCTCCTTTTTTAGTGAATATTTTTGGTTGATGGTTCATTATTTTAGTTGGAAATTTGTTTCGTCAATTGAAAATTTAACTATTTTGTTTAAATTCCCTCTTTTTTTGGTTGAAAATTGAACTACTTGGTTTACAATATTTTGTTAAAAATTCATTTTTTTGTTGTTGAAGGTTTATCATTTTAGTTGAAAATGTATTTCTTTAATTGAAAATTTAACTATTTTGTCGAAAATTCTTCTTTTTTTCATTGAAAATTTAACTGACCGGATTGAAATCGAACTACTTTATTCAAAAATTCATTTCTTTGATTGAAAAGTTATCATTTAGTTGAAAATTTAACTATGTAATTTCTGAAAGAAAATTTATAATTTTTTGTTAAGAATTCTACTAGTGGTTTGAAGTTAAGCTACTTCATTAAAAATTCTTTTTTCTTTCGTTTGTTTCAAGATTCATCATTTCAGTTGAACATTTATTTCTTCAATTGAAAATTTAACTATTTTGTCGAAAAGTCCTTCTTTTTCTGGTTGAAAATTAATATTTTTGGTTAAGAATTTAACTGATCAGATTAAAGTTGAACTACTTTATTAAAAAATTCATTTCTTTAGTTGAAAATTCATCTCATTGTTTGAAAATTTGATTATTTTGTTGAAAATTCTTTTTTTATTGTTGAAAATTAATATTTTATGGTTGAGAATTTAACTATATCATTTTTTATTAAGAATTTATAATTTTTTGTTAAAAATTCTCTCTTTTTTTTCGTTGAAAATTAATCTTTCATGGTTGAAAATTCATTTATGTCATTTCTGATTGAAAATTTATAATTTTTTGTTAAAAATTCTACTACTTGGTTTGAAGTTTAGCAACTTCGTTAAAAATTCTTTTTTTTTGCTTTGTTTCAAGATTCATCATTTTAATTGGAAATTTATTTCTTCAATTGAAACTTTAATTATTTTGTTGAAAATTCCCTCTTTTTTGTTGAAAATTGAACTATTCAATGTTTGATTGAAAATTTATTATTTTTAGATGAAAATTGAACTACTTGGTTTAAACTACTTTGTTTAAGTTTAATTTTTTTTTGAAGATTCATCATTTTAGTTAAGAATTTATTTCCCCATTTAAAAATTTAACTATTTTGTGGGAAATTCCTCTTTTTTTTTTGTTGAAAATCAGAATTTTTGTTACAAATTTAACTACTTGGTTTGAACTTCCGTTCTTTGATTGAACATTAATATTTTTGCTTGAAAATTTAACTGCTTAGATTAAAGTTGAATTACTTAATTCAAAAATTTATTTCTCCAGTTGAAAATTTATCTTTTTATTTGAAAATTTAACTATTTTGTTGAAAATATCTCCTGTTTTTTTATTGAAAGTTAATTTTTTCGGTTGAAAATTTAACTATTTCGTTCAAAATTCCATCATTTTTTTATTGAAAATTAAAATATTCAAATTTTGATTGAAAATTTATAATTTTTAGATCAAAATTGAACTACTTGGTTAAACTACTTTGTTAAAAATTAATTTTTTTCTTGAAGATTCATCATTTCAATTGAGAATTTAATTCTTCAATTGAAAATTTAACTATTTTGTCGAAAATCCCTCCTTTTTTTTTGGTTGAAAATTAATATTTTTGGTTGAAAGGTTAAATTCTTGGATTAAAGTTGAATTGCTTCATTTAAAAATTCATTCCTTCAGTTGAAAATTTATCACTTTAGTTGAAATTTTTATATTTTGTTTAAAAATCCCTCTTCTTTTTTGTTGAAAATTGAACTATTCTAACTAGTTTGTTAAAAATTCATTTATTTTTGACTGAAGGTTCATTATTTTAGTTGAAAATTTATTTCTTCAATTGAAAATTTAACTATTTTATGAAAATTCCCTCTTTTTTTGATTGAAAATTGAACTATTTGGTTTAAAATATTTTGTTAAAAAATCATTTATTTTTGATTGAAGGTTCATTATTGTAGTTCAAAATTTTGCTCTTCAATTGAAAATTTAACTATTTCGTTAAAAATTCCCTCTTTTTTTGATTGAAAATTGAACTATTTGGTTTAAAATATTTTGTTAACAATCCATTTTTTTTTTGGTTGAAGGTTTATCTTTTTAGTTGAAAATTTATTGTTTAAATTGAAAATTTAACTATTTTGTTCAAAATTCCTCTATTTCTTGGTAGAAAATTTAACTGCCCGGATTAAAATTGAACTACTTTATTCAAAAATTCATTTCTTTAATTGAAAAGTTATTTATTTCTGATTGAAAATTTATAATTTTTGGTTGAAAATTCTCTTTTTTTGTTGTTGAAAATTAATCTTTCATGGTTGAAAATTCAACTTTGTCATTTCTGATTGAAAATTTATAATTTTTTGTTAAAAATTCTACTACTTGGTTTGAAGTTTAGCAACTTCGTTAAAAAATCTTTTTTTTTTGTTTTTCTTTCAAGATTCATCATTTTAATTGGAAATTTATTTCTTCAATTGAAAATTTAACTATTTTGTAGAAAATTCCTCCTTTCTGTGGTTAAAAATTAACATTTTTGGTTGAAAATTTAAGTATTTTGTTAAAAATTTATATTTTATAGTCAAAAATTCAAATATATCATTTTTTTATTACAAATTGATAATTGTTTGTTGAAAATTTCACTACTTGGTTTGAAGTTAAGCTACTTCGTGAAAAATTATTTTTTTGTTTGTTTCAAGATTAATCACTTTAGATGAAAATTTATTTCTTCAATTGAAAATTTAACTATTTTGTCGAAAATTCCTCCTTTTTTTGGTTGAAAATTAATATTTTTGTTGAAAGTTTAAATGCTTGGATTAGAGTTGAATTACTTCATTCAAAAATTCATTTCTTCAGTTGAAAATTTATCTCTTTAGTTGAAAATTTTACTATTTGGTTGAAAATTGCCTCCTTTTTTTATTTGTTGAAAATTGATTTTTTAAATTGAAAATTGAACTATTCTAACCACTTTTTTAAAAATGCATTTATTTTTGGTTGAAGGTTGATCATTTTAGCTGAAAATTTATATCTTTAATTAAAAATTTAACTATTTTGTCGAAAATTCCTCTTTTTTTGGTTGAAAATTTAAATATATCATTTTTTATTAAAAATTTATAATTTTTTATTACAAATTCTCTTTTTTTTTGGTTAAAAAATAATCTTCCATGGTTGAAAATTTAACCATGTCATTTCTGATTGAAAATGTATAATTTTTTGTTAAAAATTCTACTACTCGGTTTGAAGTTTAGCAGCTTCGTTAACAATTCTTTTTTTTTGTTTTTGTTTCAAGATTCATCATTTTAGTTGAAAATTTATTTCTTCAATTGAAAATTTAACTATTTTGTCGAAATTTCCTTCTTTTTTTTTGTTTTGTTAAAAATTAACATTTTTGGTTGAAAATTTAATTATTTTGTTAAAAATTCATCTTTTATGGTCGAAAATTCAACTATATCATTTTTTATTACAAATATTATAATTGTTTGTTGAAAATTCTACTACTTGGTTTGAAGTTAAGCTATTTCCTGAAAAATTCTTTTTTTTCAAGATTCATCACTTAGGTTGAAAATTTATTTCTTCAATTGAAAATTCAACTATTGAAAATTCAGCGATCAAAATTGAATAGTAATTCAACTTTATGAATGAAGTATCATTCAAAAATTCATTTCTTCAGTTGAAAATTTATCTCTTTAGTTGAAAATTTTACTATTTGGTTGAAAATTCCCTCCTTTTCTTTGTTTGTTGAAAATTGATTTTTTTTTTTTTTGAAAATATAAAAATTTTAATTAGTTTATTAAAAATAAATTTTTTTTTGGTTGAAGGTTCATCATTTTAGTTGAAAATTTATATCTTCAATTGAAAATTTTACTATTTTGTTGAAAATGCCCTCTTTTTTTTTGCTTAAAATTGAACTATTCAATGTTTGATTGAAAATGTTTTATCGTTACATGAAAATTGAACAACTTGGTTTAAACTACTTTGTTATAATTTCATTTTTTTTTAGATTTATCATTTCAGTTGAAAATTTATCTCTTTAGTTGAAAATTTAACTATTTTGTTGAAAATTCCTCCTGTTTTTTTATTGAAAATAAATATTTTTGGTTGAAAATTTAACTATTTCGTTCAAAATTCCTTCATTTTTTTATTTAAAATTGAAATATTCAATTTTTGATTGAAAATTTATAATTTTTAGATGGAAATTGAACTACTTGGTTTAAACTACTTTGTTAAAAATTAAATTTTTTCTTGAAGATTCATCATTTCAGTTGAGAATTTATTTCTTCAATTGAAAATTTAACTATTTTGTGGAAAATTCCTCCTTTTTTTATTGAAAATTAGTATTGTTGTTAAAAATTTAACTACTTGGTTTAAACTTAAACTACTTTGTTCGAAATTCTTTTTTTTCTGTTCAACATTCATCCTTTGAGTTGAAAATTTATTTCTTCAGTTGAAGATTTAATTATTTTGTTAAAAATCACTTTTTCTTTTGTGGTTGAACATTATTTTTCTTTTTTTTTAAATTGAACTATACAATTTTGTATTGCAAGTTTATAATTTGTAGATGAAAATTGAACTATTTGGTTTAAACCAGTTTATTAAAAATTCATTTTCATTTTGTTGAAGTTTTATAATTTTAGTTGACAGGAACTCTTTCTTTTATTATAAAAAATTACCATGTTTTTAATTTTTCCAAGTGAAATAAAAATTTGGAAAATTTCAAAAATTGCTCAAACTTTAAAACTTTAAAAATGGTGTAAAAAAATATTTATAAAATATTTTTTTAATGGAATCTTTTGATTTTAAAATTGAAATTTGTTGTGAAACCATTTATGTGCATTTGTTATTTTCCAGTTTCCTTGGCCCTAGTTAAAAATATTGATTATCGAGGCGATAATCAGATAGTCACATTTCGAAGTTTCCGTTCTGGAATAATTTACGATTCGCCTCTGTAAAACCTTGACAATGACTTCTCGTTCGTTCGTTACCATCTAAACGAGACAACTCGTCATTTCCCCTTTTATTAAAATTATCCACGTGTTATATGCCCTACCTCAGTACAATTAAAATGTACCATAGCAAAAAAAAAAACTTTATTATTTTTATTTTTTTATTTTATCAAAAGTTTTTCGGTTCGAGGGGAAAAACAATTTTTATTACAAAATACAAATTTAGATTAACTATTTAATTTTTGGTTCATTTGTTTAAAAATTTCAGATTTATCAAATCCAAATTTCAACAAAAAAGTTCGTCTTCAACCAAATAGTTGAATTTTTAAACAAAAATATGAAATTTCAAGAAAAAAGTTCATTTTTAACTAAAATGATTGAAACCAAAAAAATTACTTTGTAGCGAAGTGGTTCAAGTTTTAATCAAGTATTTAAATTTTCAACAAAAATATTAATTTTCAACCAAAAAAAGGAAGAAAATGTATTTTCAACAAAGTATTTTAACTTCAATCCAAGCAGTAGAATTTTTAATAAAAAAAAAAGAATAGTTTTAATAGTTAAATTTTAAATTGAAAGGATCAATTTTCAACTAAGAAAATGATTTTTTGAATAAAGCAGTTCAACTTTAAACCAAGTAGTTGAATTTTTAACAAAAATATTAATTTTCAACCAAAAAAGAGGAATTTCCAACGAAAAACCACAAAGATTAATTTTCAACAAGAAAAGAGGAATTTCCAGCAAAATAGTAACATTTTCAATTAAAAAGAAAAATTTTCAAATAAAGAAATAAATTTTTAAATAAAGAAATTTTATTTTAATCCAAGCAGATAAAAATTTATCCAAAAATATTAATTTTCGAAAAATAGAGTAATTTTCGATAAAATAGCAAAATTTTAAATTGAGGAAATAAATTTTCAACTAAAATGATAATCTTGCACCAAAAAAATGAATTTTCAACAAAAAATTGTAAATTCTCAATCGAAAATGATTTAGTTAAACTATCAAACAATAAAAGATTAATTTTCAACAAAAAAAAAAGAATAACTTTAAAAAAAATAGTTAAATTTTCAACTAAATATATCAATTTTCAACTAAAAAATGATTTTTGAATAAAGCAGTTCAACTTTACACCGAATAGTTGAATTTTCAACAAAAATATTAATTTTCAACCAAAAAAAGAGGAATTTTTAAGAAAAAAACCAAAAAGATTAATTTTCAACAAAAAAAAGGAATTTCCAGCAAAATAGTTACATTTTCAATTAAAAAGATAAGTTTTCAACTAAAGAAATGAATTTTTGAATAAAGAAGTTTTATTTTAATCCAAGCAGTTAAATATTTAGCCAAAAATATTAATTTTCAAAGAAAAAAAAGAGTAATTTTCGACAACACAAAAAAAGGAATTTTCAGCAAAATAGTTAGATTTTCAATTGAAGAAACAAATTTCCAACTGAAATGATGAATCTTGAACAAAAAAAAAAAGTATTTTTAACAAAGTAATTTAACTTCAAACCAAGTAGTATAATTTTTAATACAAAAATATTACAAAAATATCAATTTTCAACCAAAAAAAGAGGAATTTTCAACAAAAAACCAAAAAGAATAATTTTGAACAAAAAAAAAAAGGAATTTCCAACAAAATAGTTACATTTTCAATTAAAAAGATAAGTTTTCAACTAAAGAAATCAATTTTTGAATAAGGTAGTTCAACTCTAAATCAAGTAGTTGAATTTTTGACAAAAATATTAATTTTCAACAAAAAAAAGAGGAATTTTCAACAAGAAACCAAAAAGATTAATTTTCAAGAAAATAGTTAAATTTTCAACTCAATAGATGAACTCACAACCAAAAAAATACATTTTTTAACAAAGTAGTTCAGCTTCAAACCAAGCAGTTGAATTTTTAACAAAAATATAAATTTTCGACAACAAACAAGAAAGAATCTTCAACAAAATAGTTCAATTTCAGACTAAATAAATCAATTTTCAACTAAAAAGTGAATTTTAGAATAAAGTAGGTCAACTTTAAACCAAGTAGTTAAATTTTTACAAAAATATTATTTTCAACCAAAAAAAGAGGATTTTTCAACAAAAAACCAAAAAGATTAATTTTGAACAAAAAAGTAGGAATTTTCAGCAAAATTGTTATATTTTCAATGAAAAAGATAAGTTTTCAACTAAATAAATGAATTTTTGAATAAAGTAATTCTATTTCAACCCAAGCAGTGAAATATTTAGCCAAATATAATAATTTTCAACCAAAAAAAAGGAAGAATTTTTGACAAAATAGTTAAATTTTCAATTGAAGAAATAAATTTTCAACTAAAATGATAATCTTGAACAAAAAAAAATGTATTTTCAACAAAGTACTTTAACTTCAAACCACGTAGAAGAATTTCTAATAAAAAATTGTAAATTCTCAATCAAAAATGATATAGTTAAATTTTCAAACCAAAAAGATTGATTTTCAACAAAAAAGTAGGAATTTCTAGCAAAATAGTTACATTTTCATTTAAAAACATAAGTTTTCAACTGAAGAAATGAATGTTTGAATAAAGTAATTCTATTTTAATCCAAGTAGTGAAATATTTAGTCAAAAATATTAATTTTTAACAAAAAAACGGGAGGAATTTTCGACAAAATAGTTAAATTTTCAATTGGAGAAAGAAATTTTCAACTAAAATGATAAATCTTGAACAAAAAAAAATGAATTTTTAATCAAGTAATTGACTTCCGTTTCCCGCGTGAAAGTCTTTGGCAGCGGTGAAATTTGGTGCTGAGTTTTTCTGATAATTGTGGTGAAATTTGAGGTGAGTGGATTGCGGATGTATGTAGAGGGGTTCGTTTGTCAGGGGTTGATAGAGAGATTGAAAGATTAGCAAGGGGGTGAGGATATTTTTGGGGATCAGGACAGATTTGTGTGGGAGTTGAGGTTAGGTGGGTTTGAGGTTTGTGACAGGTTGGGTGGACCAGGTTGGTCGTAGCAGTGAAGGGTAGAGAGGGAGAAAGGAAAGGTAGGTAGACGCGACGATAGATGGAGACAGAGAACGATAGAAGGTCGGATCGTTTGAATTGGATTCATGGCCAGCGGAGCGAATACTATCAAGGAAAGCAGGGATTCAGATCAGGAAGTTTTCAGTACACCGAAAGGGGAGAACAAAGAAAGGAGGGCAAGGGGAAAGTATAGGAAAACGGTAGAAAAGGATAGATTGAGGGCGAAGAGCGTGGGGTCGATTGAGGTATTTATCAAAAGGAAGAGAGGGGACAGGGGAAGCAGTGAAGACAAGGAAGATATAGGGTCAAGCTTGAAAAATCCAAAAATGGACAGAACGCCACCGGAAAAACATAGTTTTGTAGAGAAGGATAAGAATAATAAGGGGACAGAAAGAGATAGAGCTGAGGCTAAAGATCCGTTGGAAATGGAAAGATTAAAAGAAACGCGCGAAATGATGATAGAAGTAATGGGGATGTATGAGGAAAGCCAAGAGAAAAGGGTGGAGGAAATAAGGAAAGAAATTAGACAGGAAATGGCCGAACTTGGGAAAGAAATGAGGAAATGGGAAGAAGTCAGGGAAAAACTAGAGAAAAGGATGCAGATGTTGGAACAAAGGCTAGAAAAGAAGGAAGAGCCTAATAAAAAGGTAGATGAGTTGGAAGGTAGAATAACAAAAATTGAAAGCTCAAACCGTGAGTTTGAAGGTGGGGAGAGTGAGAATAAAGAGAAGGAAAGGCTGAGAAAAATAGAACAAAGAATAGAAAGGAAAGAGAGAGAAGAAAGAAAAAGAAACATAGTGATAAAGGGTCTAAGATTAGAGGGGAAGGAGCTGATGGAAGGAGTGGAAGAAGTATTAAAAAGGATTGATGCTAAGGTGGAGATAGAGGAGGTGCGAAGTGTAGGAAGGGAAGAGCGAAGAGGGGAGAGAATGGTACTAGTGAAACTAAAGAAATGGGAACATAAGAGGGAAGTGATGACAAAGATGAGGGTTTTATATGGGAGCTCGGAGAGAATAGAGGATGATTTGACTTGGGTAGAAAGGAACATGCAGTATAAGTTAAGGAAAATAGCGGAAGAGGAAAGAAAAAAGGGAAGAAGAACATGGGTTAAGTATGGGAGAATACAGATAGAAGGTGTATGGCGGAATTGGGACGAGGACAGGGAAGAGATAGTAAAAAATGAGGTGTCGGGAAACTAGGAGAGAAAGGAACGGGAGGTAAAGAAATAAGAATTAGTGAGAAACAAAAAGAAACGAGAAACGAAAATAGGCAAGATTGGAGGATATGCTACTGGAATACAGCAGGCTTAGAAAAAAAGGATAGGGAGTTTATGAGAAATTTGACACAATGGGGTGTAGTTGTAATGATGGAGACGTGGCTAGATGAAAAGTGATGGGAAAGAGTAAGGGGAAGATTAGCAAGAGGTTACAAATGGCAGGTTCAAAATGCAAAGAGGAAGAATAAAAAGGGCAGAGCAATGGGAGGAATGGTGATGGGAGTAAGGAACGAATGTATAACAGAGAATGATAAAAAAGAGTTGAAAGAACAAAAAGAAGTATTAATAGTAGAAGAGATAAATATGGGAGGAGATAGGTGGAAGATAGTGGGGGTTTATGTGAACGGTGATATGCAGGAAAAATCAGAGGATATGAGGGAACTGATGGAAGAAAATAAGCATGAGAGTAGGCTAATAATTGGAGGTGACTTTAATGCGAGAACAGGAGATAGAGGAGGAAGGGAATGGGATGGAGAGCGAGGAAGAAAATCCAAAGACAAGATACTGAATGGGGAGGGAAAGAAGTTGTTGAAGAGCCTAGGGGAGATGGGATGGTTTATCCTAAACGGAAGTATAGAGGGGGATGAGGAAGGGGAATTTACACGTTCAGGAGGAAAGAGGGGAACGGTAATTGATTATGTGGTAGTGGACGACGAAGTAAGAGAGAAGGTTAAGAGACTAGAGTTGGGCAACTACATAGATTCGGATCACTTTCCCATAATAGTAACGGAAGGGAGAAATGAGTAATAACAAAAACGCTGAAAAGGAAGCAAAAGTGAAAAGAGCAAGAAGAGAGGATTGGTCAATGGAAGGTAAAGAACAGTTTATAGAAAAAGTCAGGAATATCAAAATGGGGAAAGGAAATTTAAACGAGGAAATGGAAATAATGGTAGGAGAAATAAAAGGAGAATTAGAGTGCACAAGCAAAAAAGAAGTTAGTGAAGGAGGGGATAGAAGTGGATGGGATGAGGATTGTAAACAGAAGAAGGAAGTGAGAAAGGTATTAAGAAAGTGGAGAAAAGGGACAAGTAGTGGAGAAGAATATAGGAGAAAAAAGGAGTATACTGAGTTGTGTGATCAAAAAAAGGAGGAAGAAAATAAAAGGTTTGAAGAAAAAGCGGAGAAGGCTAGGACGGAAGAAGAGGTTTGGAAGGTGGTAAATAAAGAGAGAAGAAGAAGGAAAAGAGTAAACCAGGATATTGAGATGATAGAATGGAAAAAATATTTTATGGAATTACTAGGAGGGGTAGAGAGGAAAGTTAGGAAATGAGGGAGAGATGGTAGGGAAACAGATGAGGAGGAGGACATTACAAAAGAGGAAATAGTCAAGGTATTAGGGATGATGAAAGATGGAAAGGCACCTGGTATAGATGAGATTCCGAATGAAGTATGGAAATATGTGGGGACAGAATTAGAGAAATGGGCATGGATAATGTGCAATAGTGTATGGAGAGGAGAGGGGTGGCCAGAGTTATGGAAAGAAGGAGTAGTGATACCAATAGTAAAGAAAGGCACAGGAAAGGGGGTTAAAGAATATAGAGGAGTGGCACTAATGCCAACACTGTATAAAGTGTATCTGATTGTTTTATCGGAGAGGTTAAAAAAAGAAGTTGTGGAGAAAAAGATAGAGCCAACGAATCATACAGGATTTAGAAAAGGGATGGGGGTAATGGACAATATATATGTTCTGAACTACTTAGTACGAGTAAATACGAGGATTAAAAGGGGGAAAAGGGCAATGATAGCAGTGTTCGTGGACTTGAACGCGGCGTTGGACTCATTAGACCGAGGCAAGATAGAAAAAGTTATGGTGAAAAAGGGGATAAGAGAGGGATTAATAAAGAGAGTATCGGAAATTTTTAGAGAGACAAAAAGCAAGGTAAAGGGAGGAGAGCAAGTGGGAGATAGTTTCTGGTTGGTGAGAGGGGTAAGGCAAGGATGTCCTCTGAGCCCGCTTTTATTTAATATATTAATATCAGACTTGGAAGAAGAAATGAAGAGAAAAGGGTGGCGAGGAGTTAGGATAGGGAACGAAAAGATATATACACTGGCATACGCAGACGATATAGTGTTGATGGCAAAGGATGAAGAAGGGATGGCGGGCTTAATTACCGGATTAGAGAAATACTTAGATGGGAAAAAGTTGAATTTAAATATAGAAAAGACAAAGATAATGAGATTTAGAATAGGAGGGGGAAGAAAAAAAGAATAGACGGGGAGATGGAAGTGGAAAAAATTAGAAGAAGTAAAAGAGTTTAAGTATCTGGGATATACCTTGCTAGCAAATGGAGATCATAGAGCTCATATAAGAGAAAGGATAAAAAAAGAAGCTGGGGGTAATGAAACAGGTATGGGGAATAGGAAAAAGAAGATTTAAAAAAGATTGGAGAAGGAGAATGTGGTTACTTGATACGCTGGTATGGCCGGTATTAGGTTATGGAGCAGAGATATGGGGCTGGAAAGAAAGGAAAGAAATTGAAAGTTTACAAGAAAGGTATATAAGGTGGACGCCAGGAGTAGACTGGAGGACACCGGGATATATGGTGAGAGAAGAAGCGCAAAGGGATGAATTAAGTACTAGAGCAGGAAAGAGGGCATAGAATTTTGAGACGAAGATTATGGATTGAAAGGGAGGGGATTTAGCGAGAAGGTGTTTGATAGAGGTAGAAGAAAGTAGTGGGAGGGCGATTGAATTAACGAGATGGGAGGAAGAAATGAGGGAGTTCTTAAAGGCTAGAGATATAGAAGACGGGACTGGTGTCAACTATGAAGAAGTGGAAAAAAGGGAGACAGAAAGACAATTAATAGAAAGATGGGGGATGATTGAGGAATCAAAATATAATATATGGTATAAGATGATAAAAAAGGAAGGAGTACCAAAGTATTTAGAAAAGGGATGGGGAGAGAAAAGATGGACAAGAATAGCAAGATTTAGATTGGGAAACAAGGTAAGGGCAAGTATGTATTGGGAAAAGACAAAATTTTTGTAAATTTTCGGAAATCTTTCAAAGTTTAAAAATATTTTATTCAAAAATTCCTAAATTGTTCATAAACTGACTGGAATTATATTGGAAACCTTTTGTAATGTTGTAAACGTTTTTTGAATATTCGTTTGAAATTAATTTTTCAATCTTGAAACCGTTCAAAATATTTAAAAAGATTTATAATGTTATTTTCAAATCTTCAAAATGGTACGATTTACGTTTTTTGAAATCTTTTCGAATTTTAAAATGTTTTTAAAATTTTTCAAGAACTTATAAGTATTTTTAAAAATAATTTGAATTTTTCTGAACTTTCGGAAAAAGTTTTGCAAAATTAATCAAATTGCCTCAAAATCTTTCAGATTCTTTTTTCGCAATTTTTGAAAATTTTTTTGAATCTTTTTAAATATTCTTTCAAAATAAATTTTGCATAGGAAAAAATCACTAAATTTTTTTAAACAATTTTCACAATTTCATAGTACTCTTGAAATTTAAATAAATTTCTGTTTTTCAAATTTTCTGATAAGGCTAAATGCAATATAAATTCTGAACATGCAAATTTTGTCTCAAAATTAAAATAATTTAATTACGTAATGAATTCAATTATAGCACTACTTTTTATTTGAATACCTGTTATTAATTAATAACGAGGCAATGCGAATCGAGTACATTGTTTTGCGTAAGAGCCAGTTACTTTCAGCCTTGATGTCTTTTCTCCAGGATCGGATTAAGAATTAATAATTATTAACATATTCATTTTTCACTAATAATAATTTCAATTAATAAATTATGCAAAATTGTTATTTATTCTTTAATTAAATAAAAAATATTGATCAAAGTTTTTTCAATGCGTCAACAAATTAATAATAATTATTCGTCCCTTAGTTTACTAGTAAAATTTTCAAATTTAAATTATTAAGTCATAAGAGTGCAATAAAATGAGTTTTTCCGAAATAAACAAGGTTTCCCGCATTTATTATTATTTATTAGTAATAATTATATTAGAAAATGGAAAGTGTTTTCGCAATAAAAAGTACATACAAAAATTCTTCGCCGGGATTCGAACCTCTTATTCGATATGTTCTAGGTGTCGAATTCCTTGCGGTCAGTGACAGAAATCAGAGTTCGAATCCCAACCAAATCTTTTTTTTTTTAATTTCATGAATAATTTTTCAGTAAAATTTTATAAAGTGTAATAATTTAAAATTAAATTTTAATGACATTTCAAACGTAGCTCTTTGAAGATTTGGATTTTAAATTATTTCCTAAAATTTCAGATAAGAATGTAGAAGATTTAAAGCAAAATTTTTCATTTTTTGAAGATTAGAAAATTTTAGAAAAAATTCGGCAGAAGTTTTGAAAGGATACAAAAATAATTTTATTTGAAAAAATATGTAAAATTTTGGAGATTTGCAACGAAAAAATTAGAAGTTTTTAAAGAATTTTAAAAGGTTTGAAAAAAGTCTTAAGATTTTTCAGAAAATTTGAAATGGTTTTTAATTTTACAACATTTAAGAGAATATTTGAAGAGATTTCAAAACTTTCTAAAAAATTTTCAAAATTATCAAAAAAGAATTTGGAATTTTTTAAAGATATTTGGAATTTTTTTTCAAATTTCAAAGAACTAAAAAAAAGTAGATTTTTGAAGATTTTGAAATAAAATTTTGAAGTTTTATAACATTTTAATTTTTTAAGAGAATATAAAAATTTTCGTAACATTTCTCAGAAAACTTTTAATAATTTTTATTTTATAACATTTATTTTTAGAGTGAAAAAATTTCAAAACATTCCAAAAGATTTCTAAAATTATCAAAAAAGAATCTGGAAGATTTGAAGGCATTATTTAAAATTTTGCAGTATTTTTTCAAAATTTTAGGAAATTTTCTAATCATTTAAAAAATATTTAGAAGTTTTTAAACAATTTCATAAATAATAAACAAATTTCAAACAAAATCAAACCGAAATGTAGATTTTTTTTAAGGTTTTGAAATAAAAAAAGTTTTTCTTAAGATTCCATTGAAAATTTAAATTAATTTTTTAATTTGAAGAAAATTTTTGAAAACATTTTAAAACATTTCAAATGATTACCTAAAATTTCAAAAAAAATCTGGAAGATTTGAAGGTAATTTTTTTCAGTTCGCGAATTTTTTTAAAATTTTAGGAAAATTTCGAATCATTTTAAACATTTCTAGAAGTTTTTAAACAATTCCAAAAAAACTACAAAAATGTAGATTTTTGAAGATTTTGAAATAAAATAAAAAAATTTTCAAAGAATTTTAAAAGATTTCAAGAGAATATAAAAATTTTCGTAAAATTTTTTTAGCAAATTTTAAATAATTTTTCATTTTACAACATTTGTTTGAAGAAAGTACTTTAAAAAATTTCAAAACATTCCAAAATATACATAAAATTATTTAAAAAAAGAATATGGAAGATTTGAAGGCATTTTTTTAAATTTTCAGTATTTTCAAAATTTCAGGAAAATTTCTATCCATTTCCAAAAATATGTAGAGTTTTTAAAACAATTTCATAAATAATAAATAAATTTTTAAAAACTCTTACCAAAATATAGATTTTTGAAGGATTTAAGATACATTTTTTTCTCCAGATTCCATGGAAAATTTAAATTAATTTTTTATTTTTTGAAAATTTAATTTGATGAAAATTTTTACAAAGATTTAAAAACATTTCAAATAATTACCTAAAATTTCAAAAAAAAATGTAGAAGATATCAAAGCAAAATTTTTTTATTTTGCAAGATTAAAAAATTTAAAAAAAAATTCGAATAAGCTTAAGAGATATTCAGAAGTCTTGAAAGGATACAAAAATAATTTTATGTAAAAGAAAATGTAGATTTTTCAAAATTTCGAACAACAAATTTAGAGGTTTTTTAAGAATTATAAAAGTTTTCAGGAAAATAGAAAACTTTGCTTGAGGTTTCTCAGAAAATTTTAAATTATTTTTCGTTTTACAATATTTTATTTAAGAGAATATTGAAGAAGATTTTAAAGCATTCCACAAGATTTCCAAAATTATCAAAAAAGAATCTGGAAGATCTGATTTTAATTTTTTTTTGATTTTTCAGAATATTTTAAAAAATGTTCAGAAAATTTTGAATCATTTTAAAAGATATTTAGAAGTTTTTGAACAATTTCGAAAAAACTAAAAAAAGTGTAGATTTTTGAAGATTTTGAAATAAAATTTTGAAATTTAAAAAAATTTTAAAAGGTTTTAAGAGAATACAAAATATTTCGTAAGATTTCTCAGAAATTTTTTTATAATTTTACAACATTTATTTTAAGAGCGTACTTAAAAAGATTTCAAAACATTCCAAAAGATTGATAAAATTATAAAAAAAGAATCTGAAAGATGGAAGGCAATTTTTTTAATTTTTCACAATTTTTTTTAAAATTTAGGAAAATTCGGAATCATTTTAAAAGATATTTGGAAGGTTTTAAAAAATGTCGTAAATAATAAAAAATTTTAAACAATTTTTAAAAATGTAGATTTTTTAAGTTTTTAAAATGAAATTGGGAGTTCTTTTTAAGATTTTGAAAGATTTCAAGAAAAATTTGGAAAATATTTAGTGTTTCTTTATTTTTAAAAATTACTTTTAATAGGATATTTAAGAATTTTCGGAATTTTTAAGTGATTAAAAATATTTTCGAAAGTTTTCAAAACATTTATAAAATATTCTTAAATTTTTTCAAAGCCATAAAAAGTCTTAACTATTTTTTAAACTACTCAAACTTTTCCTAAAATTTTCTAAAATACCGTAAAATAAAAAAAAAGTTTCTTAGGATTTTTCTAGATCCTTTTCGACATATCTGAAATCTTCCACAAATTTGTTTAATTTTTTCGAAAAACCTTGGAAAATTGTATATAAACTGAAAGCAAAAAGCTAAAAAAAATAGTTATTCGAAATTATTATTTTGTATTCAAAATTATTTTTTTTCAAAATTATAATTTGCCTAATTTTTTTTATTCTTTACCGAAAAATCTTTTTTGGTTGCAATTGGAATATGAAAGAAATATTTTTAAATTTTGAAATAAGTGTTCGATTAACCAAATCCAAAAAAATGAAATATTTTTTTATATTAAAAAAGATTCTAAATTCATGTAAAAAATTTTCTGAAATATGATTTTATATTATTATTATTTATTAAATTTTTAAAATCAAACGAACAGATGAAAAACAAGTTAATTACTGAGACGTTCTTTATTTGAACTTGGAGATTATCTGCTTGCATTCCACATGTCAATTTTCTTTTATGGTCAAATTTTAACCACTTGAGCGATCTTTCTATCTTATCAATTTGTAAATCCACACAGCAATGTGTGGGATAAGCTTTTAGTCCCATTTTATTATCTCCCTTAAACAAAAGAAATCAAAAATGCTCTATTGTTTTTAAAATTTACAAACAAAATTATTAGGATTATTAAATACAAAAAATAATAAAACAATAAATTTTCAATTAAAAAAGATCAATTTTTAATAAAATAGTCCAACTTCAAACTAGAGTGATAAATTTTCTACGGAAATCATGAATCTTCAAACAAAAATAAAATTTTTTTAAAGAAAGTAGTGAAGCTTTAAACCAAGTTTAACTAGTTTTTAACAATTTTTAACTAAAGATTATACCTTTTTCATTTAAAAATAGAATCGTTAAATTTTCAACAACAAAAAATTAATTTTCAATCAAGAAGATTAATTTTCTGCGTAAACAGACGAATTTTCAACAAAAAAATTAAATTTTTAACAAAGTAGTTCAACTATAACTAATTATAGTTGAATTTACAGCTAAAAATTATACAGGTTCAATCAAAAATGAAATAGTTTGTTAAATTTCCAACAAAAAGATTAGTTTTAAAAAAAAAATAGAAAAATTGTCAACTACAAAAATTAATTTTTGCACAGAGTAGTTCAATTTTATACAAAGCAGTCAAATTTTCAACGAAAAATATTGATTTTCAACCAAAAAAAGGAGGAATTTTCATAAAAATAGTTAAATTTTCAACCAAAATTTTGAACCAAAATTAAATTTTCAACCAAAATTAAATTTTCAACCAAAAAGATGAATTTTTAACTAAAATGATAAATTTTCTACCGAACAAGTGCAATTTGAACAAAATAGTTAAATTTTCAACCAAAAGATTATTTTTTAATAAAAAATGGAGGAATTTTAAGAAGATATTTAAATTTTCAACTAAAGAGATAATTTTTTTAACGAATATGATAAATCTTCAAACAAAAAATTAACAAAGTAGTTAAACTCTAAACCAAGTAGTTTAATTTTTAACTAAAAATTATACATTTTCAAACCACAAAGGGAATAGTTAAGTTTTCAATCAAAAAGATTTATTTGTTTACTAGAGAGATAAATTTCAACTAAAAAAATGAATTCTCGAACAATGTCGTTTAATTTTAAAGCAAGAATTTAAATTTCCAACCAGAAAGATTATTTAAAAAAAAGATGGAATTTTTAACAAAATAGTTAAATTTTGAACTAAACAGATCAATTTTCAAATAAAATGACGAATCTTCAACCAAAAATCAATTTTTAATAAAGTCGTTAATATTTTAACTTTGTAGTTGAATTTTTAACTAAACAAGTGAAATTTTGAACCAAAATTGAATTTTCAAACAAAAAAATGAATTTTCACAAAATAGTTCAACTTTAAATTACGTGCTTGAATCTTCAACAAAAAACGATACATTTTCAATAAAAAATGGAATAGTTAAATTTTCAAACAAAAAGATTAATTTTGATCTGTAAAAACAGAAGGAATTTTAGAAAATTAGTTAAATTTTCAAAAAAAAGCGATAAATTTTCAATTAAAATGTTGAATCCTAAAAAAATTATTTCTTGATAAAGTCGTTAAAATTTCCATCAGGTAGTTGAATTTTCAACCTAAAAAAGAGAAATGTTGAACAAAAATTAAATTTTCAACAACAAAAAAATGAATTTTTAACAAAATAGTTTAAACTTAAGCTAAGTGCTTGAATTTTCAACAAAAAACAATACATTTTCAATAAAAAATGGGATAGTTAAATTTTC
>CAKNXH010081984.1:0-21570 GCA_932178445.1 Andricus quercusramuli
TGGACAATTTTAGGTTATGTTATCGTTTCAATCTAAAAATTCGTATTCCAAAACTAAAATCATAATTCAAAGACTATTTGCAATTTTTAAACAGTTTTGGATTATGTTTGTGTTTTTCGGTAAAAATAGGATTTTTCATTTAAAAAAATTAGAATTTAAGGAAAATTCACAACTTCGAACAATTTCAGGTTATGTTAGCGTTTCAATCTTAAAATTCGTATTTTAAAACAAAAATCATTATAGTTGAAACAATATTTGCAATTTTTAAACAGTTTTGGATTATTTTAGTGTTTTTCGGTAAAAATAGGATTTTTCATTTAAAAAAATTAGAATTTAAGGAAAATTCACAATTTCGAACAATTTAAGGCTATGTTAGCATTTTGATAAAAAATGGGTATTTTAAAACAAAAATTATTATTATTATTATTTGAAAAATATTAAGAATGGAATTGGGGTTTTTAATTTCAAAAAGTAGAATTTAAGGAAGATTTACAACTTCGGACAATTTTAGGTTATGTTATCGTTTCAATCTAAAAATTCGTATGTCAAAACAAAAATCATAGTTCAAACAATATTTGCAATTTGTAAACAGTTTTGGATTATGTTAGTGTTTTTCGGTAAAAATAGGATTTTTGATTTTAAAAAATTAGAATTTAAGGAAGATTCACAACTTTGAACAATTTCAGGTTATGTTAGCGTTTCAATCTTAAAATTCGTATTTTAAAACAAAAATCATTATAGTTGAAACAATATTTGCAATTTTTAAACAGTTTTGGATTATTTTAGTGTTTTTCGGTAAAAATAGGATTTTTTACTTTAAAAATTTAGAATTTAAGGAAGATTCACAGCTTCGAACAATTTAAGGCTATGTTAGCATTTTGATAAGAAATGGGTATTTTAAAACAAAAATTATTATTATTATTGGAAAAATATTAAGAATGGAATTGGGGTTTTTAATTTCAAAAAGTTTTTTAGGTTATGTTATCGTTTCAATCTAAAATATCGTATTTCAAAACAAAAATCATTATAGTTCAAACAATATTTAAAATTTTTAAACAGTTTTGGATTATGTTAGTCCTTTTCGGTAAAAATAGGATTTTTGATTTAAAAAAATTAGAATTTAAGGAAGATTCACAACTTTGAACAATTTTAGGTTATGTTAGCGTTTTAATGGGTTTGATGGTTTTAATCCAAAAATTCTAATTTTAAAACAAAAATCGTTATAGCTTGAACAATATATATGCAATTTTTGAACAGTTTAAGGTATTTTAAACAAAAATAATTTGATATTTAAGGTCTATATAATTTTTGAAAAATTGTAGGTTAGGTTAGCGTTTCATGCAAAAAATTGATATTTCGAACAAAAATTGTTCTAATATATCTTTTAACAATTTTGGATTTTTTCGTCGGAAATTAGCATTTTTATTAAAAAATTAGATTTAAAAAAAGATTCACAAGTTTTGAAAATTGTACTTTATGTTAGCGTTTTATGCTAAAAATTTGTATTTTTAAACAAAATTCGTTATAATTTCAAACAAGATTTGTAATTTTTGAATACTTTTTGGTTATAAATATTAACGTTTTTCACAAGAAGTCCGTAAGTTTAAACAGAAATCACTACATTGTAAAAGATCATAACATTAACAATTTTAGGTTATGTTAGCGTCTTACCCCAAAAATTGCTATTTTAAAATAAAAATGATTTTATTTTGAACAAGAATAAGAATTTTTAAAACAATTTTTCATTATGATAGCGCGTTTCTTCGGAAATTGATATTTTTAATCTGAAAAAGTAGATTAAAAAAAGATTAACCACTTTTAATAAACTTAGGTTATGTTAGCGGTTTACATTAGAAATCGGTATTTTTAATAAAAAAATATTTTAAAGGAAAAGAGCAACTTTTAACAATTTTAGGTTATGTTGGTGGTTACATTAGAAATTGGTATTTTTATTTTCAAAAATATTTTAAATAATATTAAAAACTTTGAACAATTTTAGGTTCTTGGCGTTTCACATTAGAAACTGTTATTCAAAAATAATTATAGATTTCAAAGAGGACTCATAATCTCACATATTTAGGTTACGCTGGAATTTTAAATAAAAAATTGGCATTATCCGAGGTATTATTAAACAAAAATAATTAGGCTTTGCACAAGATTTAAAATATTGTAAACATTTTCAATTATTTGAGTTTTTTGCCGAAAATTGGTATTTTTAATTTTAAAAATGATATAATTAAAAGAAACATTCAAATTTTTTTAACAATTTCAGGTTATGTTGTCGTTTATCATTGGAAAGTTCAAACAATTTCAATTATTTTGTTGAAAATTCTTTCTTTTTTTGTTAAAAATTAATCTTTTATGGTTGAAAAATTAAATATATATATACTACTTGGTTTGAAGTTAAGCTACTTTGTGAAAAATTCTTTTTTTTTTGGTTCAAAATTCATAATTTTAGTTGAAAATTAATATTTTTGCTTGAAAATGTAAGTGATCGGATTAGAGTTGAACTACTTTATTCAAAAATTCATTTTTTTAGTTGAAAAGTTATCTCATTAGTTGAAAATGTGATTATTTTGTTGAAAATTCTTTTTTTTTTGTTGAAAATAATTTTTTGTTAAAAATTCTACTACTTGGTTTGAAGTTAAGCTACTTCGTTAAAAATTCTTTTTTTTTTTTTTTTTTTCAAGATTCATCATTTCAGTTGAAAATTTATTTCTTTAATTGAAAATTTATCTCATTATTTGAAAATTTGATTATTTTGTTGAAAATTCTTTTTTTGTTGTTGAAAATTAATCTTTTATGGTTGAAAATTTAACTATATCATTTTTTATTAAAAATTTATAATTTTTTGTTAAAAATTCTCTCTTTTTTTTGTTTGAAAATTAATCTTTCATGGTTGAAAATTCAACTATGTCATTTCTGATTGAAAATTTACAATAGTTTGTTAAAAATTTGAAGTTTAGCTACTTCGTTAAAAATTCTTGTTTTGTTTTTGTTTCAAGATTCATTATTTTAGATAAAAATTTATTTCTCCAATTGAAAATTTAACTATTTTGTCGAAAATTCCTCCTTTTTTTTTTTGTTAAAAATTAACATTTTTTGTTGAAAATTTAATTATTTTGTTAAAAATTTATCTTTTATGGTCGAAAATTCAACTATATCATTTTTTATCACAAATTTATAATTGTTTTGAAAATTGTACTACTTGGTTTGAAGTTAAGCTACCTCGTGAAAAATTCTTTTTTTGATTTGTTTCAAGATTCATCACTTTAGTTGAAAATTTATTTCTTCAATTGAAAATCCAACTATTTTGTCGAAAATTCCTCCTTTTTTAGTGAATATTTTTGGTTGATGGTTCATTATTTTAGTTGGAAATTTGTTTCGTCAATTGAAAATTTAACTATTTTGTTTAAATTCCCTCTTTTTTTGGTTGAAAATTGAACTACTTGGTTTACAATATTTTGTTAAAAATTCATTTTTTTGTTGTTGAAGGTTTATCATTTTAGTTGAAAATGTATTTCTTTAATTGAAAATTTAACTATTTTGTCGAAAATTCTTCTTTTTTTCATTGAAAATTTAACTGACCGGATTGAAATCGAACTACTTTATTCAAAAATTCATTTCTTTGATTGAAAAGTTATCATTTAGTTGAAAATTTAACTATGTAATTTCTGAAAGAAAATTTATAATTTTTTGTTAAGAATTCTACTAGTGGTTTGAAGTTAAGCTACTTCATTAAAAATTCTTTTTTCTTTCGTTTGTTTCAAGATTCATCATTTCAGTTGAACATTTATTTCTTCAATTGAAAATTTAACTATTTTGTCGAAAAGTCCTTCTTTTTCTGGTTGAAAATTAATATTTTTGGTTAAGAATTTAACTGATCAGATTAAAGTTGAACTACTTTATTAAAAAATTCATTTCTTTAGTTGAAAATTCATCTCATTGTTTGAAAATTTGATTATTTTGTTGAAAATTCTTTTTTTATTGTTGAAAATTAATATTTTATGGTTGAGAATTTAACTATATCATTTTTTATTAAGAATTTATAATTTTTTGTTAAAAATTCTCTCTTTTTTTTCGTTGAAAATTAATCTTTCATGGTTGAAAATTCATTTATGTCATTTCTGATTGAAAATTTATAATTTTTTGTTAAAAATTCTACTACTTGGTTTGAAGTTTAGCAACTTCGTTAAAAATTCTTTTTTTTTGCTTTGTTTCAAGATTCATCATTTTAATTGGAAATTTATTTCTTCAATTGAAACTTTAATTATTTTGTTGAAAATTCCCTCTTTTTTGTTGAAAATTGAACTATTCAATGTTTGATTGAAAATTTATTATTTTTAGATGAAAATTGAACTACTTGGTTTAAACTACTTTGTTTAAGTTTAATTTTTTTTTGAAGATTCATCATTTTAGTTAAGAATTTATTTCCCCATTTAAAAATTTAACTATTTTGTGGGAAATTCCTCTTTTTTTTTTGTTGAAAATCAGAATTTTTGTTACAAATTTAACTACTTGGTTTGAACTTCCGTTCTTTGATTGAACATTAATATTTTTGCTTGAAAATTTAACTGCTTAGATTAAAGTTGAATTACTTAATTCAAAAATTTATTTCTCCAGTTGAAAATTTATCTTTTTATTTGAAAATTTAACTATTTTGTTGAAAATATCTCCTGTTTTTTTATTGAAAGTTAATTTTTTCGGTTGAAAATTTAACTATTTCGTTCAAAATTCCATCATTTTTTTATTGAAAATTAAAATATTCAAATTTTGATTGAAAATTTATAATTTTTAGATCAAAATTGAACTACTTGGTTAAACTACTTTGTTAAAAATTAATTTTTTTCTTGAAGATTCATCATTTCAATTGAGAATTTAATTCTTCAATTGAAAATTTAACTATTTTGTCGAAAATCCCTCCTTTTTTTTTGGTTGAAAATTAATATTTTTGGTTGAAAGGTTAAATTCTTGGATTAAAGTTGAATTGCTTCATTTAAAAATTCATTCCTTCAGTTGAAAATTTATCACTTTAGTTGAAATTTTTATATTTTGTTTAAAAATCCCTCTTCTTTTTTGTTGAAAATTGAACTATTCTAACTAGTTTGTTAAAAATTCATTTATTTTTGACTGAAGGTTCATTATTTTAGTTGAAAATTTATTTCTTCAATTGAAAATTTAACTATTTTATGAAAATTCCCTCTTTTTTTGATTGAAAATTGAACTATTTGGTTTAAAATATTTTGTTAAAAAATCATTTATTTTTGATTGAAGGTTCATTATTGTAGTTCAAAATTTTGCTCTTCAATTGAAAATTTAACTATTTCGTTAAAAATTCCCTCTTTTTTTGATTGAAAATTGAACTATTTGGTTTAAAATATTTTGTTAACAATCCATTTTTTTTTTGGTTGAAGGTTTATCTTTTTAGTTGAAAATTTATTGTTTAAATTGAAAATTTAACTATTTTGTTCAAAATTCCTCTATTTCTTGGTAGAAAATTTAACTGCCCGGATTAAAATTGAACTACTTTATTCAAAAATTCATTTCTTTAATTGAAAAGTTATTTATTTCTGATTGAAAATTTATAATTTTTGGTTGAAAATTCTCTTTTTTTGTTGTTGAAAATTAATCTTTCATGGTTGAAAATTCAACTTTGTCATTTCTGATTGAAAATTTATAATTTTTTGTTAAAAATTCTACTACTTGGTTTGAAGTTTAGCAACTTCGTTAAAAAATCTTTTTTTTTTGTTTTTCTTTCAAGATTCATCATTTTAATTGGAAATTTATTTCTTCAATTGAAAATTTAACTATTTTGTAGAAAATTCCTCCTTTCTGTGGTTAAAAATTAACATTTTTGGTTGAAAATTTAAGTATTTTGTTAAAAATTTATATTTTATAGTCAAAAATTCAAATATATCATTTTTTTATTACAAATTGATAATTGTTTGTTGAAAATTTCACTACTTGGTTTGAAGTTAAGCTACTTCGTGAAAAATTATTTTTTTGTTTGTTTCAAGATTAATCACTTTAGATGAAAATTTATTTCTTCAATTGAAAATTTAACTATTTTGTCGAAAATTCCTCCTTTTTTTGGTTGAAAATTAATATTTTTGTTGAAAGTTTAAATGCTTGGATTAGAGTTGAATTACTTCATTCAAAAATTCATTTCTTCAGTTGAAAATTTATCTCTTTAGTTGAAAATTTTACTATTTGGTTGAAAATTGCCTCCTTTTTTTATTTGTTGAAAATTGATTTTTTAAATTGAAAATTGAACTATTCTAACCACTTTTTTAAAAATGCATTTATTTTTGGTTGAAGGTTGATCATTTTAGCTGAAAATTTATATCTTTAATTAAAAATTTAACTATTTTGTCGAAAATTCCTCTTTTTTTGGTTGAAAATTTAAATATATCATTTTTTATTAAAAATTTATAATTTTTTATTACAAATTCTCTTTTTTTTTGGTTAAAAAATAATCTTCCATGGTTGAAAATTTAACCATGTCATTTCTGATTGAAAATGTATAATTTTTTGTTAAAAATTCTACTACTCGGTTTGAAGTTTAGCAGCTTCGTTAACAATTCTTTTTTTTTGTTTTTGTTTCAAGATTCATCATTTTAGTTGAAAATTTATTTCTTCAATTGAAAATTTAACTATTTTGTCGAAATTTCCTTCTTTTTTTTTGTTTTGTTAAAAATTAACATTTTTGGTTGAAAATTTAATTATTTTGTTAAAAATTCATCTTTTATGGTCGAAAATTCAACTATATCATTTTTTATTACAAATATTATAATTGTTTGTTGAAAATTCTACTACTTGGTTTGAAGTTAAGCTATTTCCTGAAAAATTCTTTTTTTTCAAGATTCATCACTTAGGTTGAAAATTTATTTCTTCAATTGAAAATTCAACTATTGAAAATTCAGCGATCAAAATTGAATAGTAATTCAACTTTATGAATGAAGTATCATTCAAAAATTCATTTCTTCAGTTGAAAATTTATCTCTTTAGTTGAAAATTTTACTATTTGGTTGAAAATTCCCTCCTTTTCTTTGTTTGTTGAAAATTGATTTTTTTTTTTTTTGAAAATATAAAAATTTTAATTAGTTTATTAAAAATAAATTTTTTTTTGGTTGAAGGTTCATCATTTTAGTTGAAAATTTATATCTTCAATTGAAAATTTTACTATTTTGTTGAAAATGCCCTCTTTTTTTTTGCTTAAAATTGAACTATTCAATGTTTGATTGAAAATGTTTTATCGTTACATGAAAATTGAACAACTTGGTTTAAACTACTTTGTTATAATTTCATTTTTTTTTAGATTTATCATTTCAGTTGAAAATTTATCTCTTTAGTTGAAAATTTAACTATTTTGTTGAAAATTCCTCCTGTTTTTTTATTGAAAATAAATATTTTTGGTTGAAAATTTAACTATTTCGTTCAAAATTCCTTCATTTTTTTATTTAAAATTGAAATATTCAATTTTTGATTGAAAATTTATAATTTTTAGATGGAAATTGAACTACTTGGTTTAAACTACTTTGTTAAAAATTAAATTTTTTCTTGAAGATTCATCATTTCAGTTGAGAATTTATTTCTTCAATTGAAAATTTAACTATTTTGTGGAAAATTCCTCCTTTTTTTATTGAAAATTAGTATTGTTGTTAAAAATTTAACTACTTGGTTTAAACTTAAACTACTTTGTTCGAAATTCTTTTTTTTCTGTTCAACATTCATCCTTTGAGTTGAAAATTTATTTCTTCAGTTGAAGATTTAATTATTTTGTTAAAAATCACTTTTTCTTTTGTGGTTGAACATTATTTTTCTTTTTTTTTAAATTGAACTATACAATTTTGTATTGCAAGTTTATAATTTGTAGATGAAAATTGAACTATTTGGTTTAAACCAGTTTATTAAAAATTCATTTTCATTTTGTTGAAGTTTTATAATTTTAGTTGACAGGAACTCTTTCTTTTATTATAAAAAATTACCATGTTTTTAATTTTTCCAAGTGAAATAAAAATTTGGAAAATTTCAAAAATTGCTCAAACTTTAAAACTTTAAAAATGGTGTAAAAAAATATTTATAAAATATTTTTTTAATGGAATCTTTTGATTTTAAAATTGAAATTTGTTGTGAAACCATTTATGTGCATTTGTTATTTTCCAGTTTCCTTGGCCCTAGTTAAAAATATTGATTATCGAGGCGATAATCAGATAGTCACATTTCGAAGTTTCCGTTCTGGAATAATTTACGATTCGCCTCTGTAAAACCTTGACAATGACTTCTCGTTCGTTCGTTACCATCTAAACGAGACAACTCGTCATTTCCCCTTTTATTAAAATTATCCACGTGTTATATGCCCTACCTCAGTACAATTAAAATGTACCATGACAAAAAAAACTTTTATTATTATTTTTATTTTTTTATTTATTAAAAATTTGTTGGTTCGAGGGGAAAAACAATTTTTAATACAAAATACAAATTTAGATTAACTATTTAATTTTTGGCTCATTTGTTTAAAAAATTTCAGATTTATCAAATCCAAATTTCAACAAAAAAGTTCGTCTTCAACCAAATAGTTGAATTTTTAAACAAAAATATGAAATTTCAAGAAAAAAGTTCATTTTTAACTAAAATGATTGAAACCAAAAAAATTACTTTGTAGCGAAGTGGTTCAAGTTTTAATCAAGTATTTAAATTTTCAACAAAAATATTAATTTTCAACCAAAAAAAGGAAGAAAATGTATTTTCAACAAAGTATTTTAACTTCAATCCAAGCAGTAGAATTTTTAATAAAAAAAAAAGAATAGTTTTAATAGTTAAATTTTAAATTGAAAGGATCAATTTTCAACTAAGAAAATGATTTTTTGAATAAAGCAGTTCAACTTTAAACCAAGTAGTTGAATTTTTAACAAAAATATTAATTTTCAACCAAAAAAGAGGAATTTCCAACGAAAAACCACAAAGATTAATTTTCAACAAGAAAAGAGGAATTTCCAGCAAAATAGTAACATTTTCAATTAAAAAGAAAAATTTTCAAATAAAGAAATAAATTTTTAAATAAAGAAATTTTATTTTAATCCAAGCAGATAAAAATTTATCCAAAAATATTAATTTTCGAAAAATAGAGTAATTTTCGATAAAATAGCAAAATTTTAAATTGAGGAAATAAATTTTCAACTAAAATGATAATCTTGCACCAAAAAAATGAATTTTCAACAAAAAATTGTAAATTCTCAATCGAAAATGATTTAGTTAAACTATCAAACAATAAAAGATTAATTTTCAACAAAAAAAAAAGAATAACTTTAAAAAAAATAGTTAAATTTTCAACTAAATATATCAATTTTCAACTAAAAAATGATTTTTGAATAAAGCAGTTCAACTTTACACCGAATAGTTGAATTTTCAACAAAAATATTAATTTTCAACCAAAAAAAGAGGAATTTTTAAGAAAAAAACCAAAAAGATTAATTTTCAACAAAAAAAAGGAATTTCCAGCAAAATAGTTACATTTTCAATTAAAAAGATAAGTTTTCAACTAAAGAAATGAATTTTTGAATAAAGAAATTTTATTTTAATCCAAGCAGTTAAATATTTAGCCAAAAATATTAATTTTCAAAGGAAAAAAAAGAGTAATTTTCGACAACACCAAAAAAAGGAATTTTCAGCAAAATAGTTAGATTTTCAATTGAAGAAACAAATTTCCAACTGAAATGATGAATCTTGAACAAAAAAAAAAAGTATTTTTAACAAAGTAATTTAACTTCAAACCAAGTAGTATAATTTTTAATACAAAAATATTACAAAAATATCAATTTTCAACCAAAAAAAGAGGAATTTTCAACAAAAAACCAAAAAGAATAATTTTGAACAAAAAAAAAAAGGAATTTCCAACAAAATAGTTACATTTTCAATTAAAAAGATAAGTTTTCAACTAAAGAAATCAATTTTTGAATAAGGTAGTTCAACTCTAAATCAAGTAGTTGAATTTTTGACAAAAATATTAATTTTCAACAAAAAAAAGAGGAATTTTCAACAAGAAACCAAAAAGATTAATTTTCAAGAAAATAGTTAAATTTTCAACTCAATAGATGAACTCACAACCAAAAAAATACATTTTTTAACAAAGTAGTTCAGCTTCAAACCAAGCAGTTGAATTTTTAACAAAAATATAAATTTTCGACAACAAACAAGAAAGAATCTTCAACAAAATAGTTCAATTTCAGACTAAATAAATCAATTTTCAACTAAAAAGTGAATTTTAGAATAAAGTAGGTCAACTTTAAACCAAGTAGTTAAATTTTTACAAAAATATTATTTTCAACCAAAAAAAGAGGATTTTTCAACAAAAACCCAAAAAGATTAATTTTGAACAAAAAAGTAGGAATTTACAGCAAAATTGTTATATTTTCAATGAAAAAGATAAGTTTTCAACTAAATAAATGAATTTTTGAATAAAGTAATTCTATTTCAACCCAAGCAGTGAAATATTTAGCCAAATATAATAATTTTCAACCAAAAAAAAGGAAGAATTTTTGACAAAAAAGTTAAATTTTCAATTGAAGAAATAAATTTTCAACTAAAATGATAATCTTGAACAAAAAAAAATGTATTTTCAACAAAGTACTTTAACTTCAAACCACGTAGAAGAATTTCTAATAAAAAATTGTAAATTCTCAATCAAAAATGATATAGTTAAATTTTCAAACCAAAAAGATTGATTTTCAACAAAAAAGTAGGAATTTCTAGCAAAATAGTTACATTTTCATTTAAAAACATAAGTTTTCAACTGAAGAAATGAATGTTTGAATAAAGTAATTCTATTTTAATCCAAGTAGTGAAATATTTAGTCAAAAATATTAATTTTTAACAAAAAAACGGGAGGAATTTTCGACAAAATAGTTAAATTTTCAATTGGAGAAAGAAATTTTCAACTAAAATGATAAATCTTGAACAAAAAAAAATGAATTTTTAATCAAGTAATTGACTTCCGTTTCCCGCGTGAAAGTCTTTGGCAGCGGTGAAATTTGGTGCTGAGTTTTTCTGATAATTGTGGTGAAATTTGAGGTGAGTGGATTGCGGATGTATGTAGAGGGGTTCGTTTGTCAGGGGTTGATAGAGAGATTGAAAGATTAGCAGGGGGGTGAGGATATTTTTGGGGATCAGGACAGATTTGTGTGGAAGTTGAGGTTAGGTGGGTTTGAGGTTTGTGACAGGTTGGGTGGACCAGGTTGGTCGTAGCAGTGAAGGGTAGAGAGGGAGAAAGGGAAGGTAGGTAGACGCGACGATAGATGGAGACAGAGAACGATAGAAGGTCGGATCGTTTGAATTGGATTCATGGCCAGCGGAGCGAATACTATCAAGGAAAGCAGGGATTCAGATCAGGAAGTTTTCAGTACACCGAAAGGGGAGAACAAAGAAAGGAGGGCAAGGGGAAAGTATAGGAAAACGGTAGAAAAGGATAGATTGAGGGCGAAGAGCGTGGGGTCGATTGAGGTATTTATCAAAAGGAAGAGAGGGACAGGGGAAGCAGTGAAGACAAGGAAGATATAGGGTCAAGCTTGAAAAATCCAAAAATGTACAGAACGCCACCGGAAAAACATAGTTTCGTAGAGAAGGATGAGAATAATAAGAGGACAGAAAGAGATAGAGCTGAGGCTAAAAATCCGTTGGAAATGGAAAGATTAAAAGAAACGCGCGAAATGATGATAGAAGTAATGGGGATGTATGAGGAAAGGCAAGAGAAAAGGGTGTAGGAAATAAGGAAAGAAATTAGACAGGAAATGGCCGAACTTAGGAAAGAAATGAGGAAATGGGAAGAAGTCAGGGAAAAACTAGAGAAAAGGATGCAGATGTTGGAACAAAGGCTAGAAAAGAAGGAAGAGCCTAATAAAAAGGTAGATGAGTTGGAAGGTAGAATAACAAAAATTGAAAGCTCAAACCGTGAGTTTGAAGGTGGGGAGAGTGAGAATAAAGAGAAGGAAAGGCTGAGAAAAATAGAACAAAGAATAGAAAGGAAAGAGAGAGAAGAAAGAAAAAGAAACATAGTGATAAAGGGTCTAAGATTAGAGGGGAAGGAGCTGATGGAAGGAGTGGAAGAAGTATTAAAAAGGATTGCTGCTAAGGTGGAGATAGAGGAGGTGCGAAGTGTAGGAAGGGAAGAGCGAAGAGGGGAGAGAATGGTACTAGTGAAACTAAAGAAATGGGAACATAAGAGGGAAGTGATGACAAAGATGAGGGTTTTATATGGGAGCTCGGAGAGAATAGAGGATGATTTGACTTGGGTAGAAAGGAACATGCAGTATAAGTTAAGGAAAATAGCGGAAGAGGAAAGAAAAAAGGGAAGAAGAACATGGGTTAAGTATGGGAGAATACAGATAGAAGGTGTATGGCGGAATTGGGACGAGGACAGGGAAGAGATAGTAAAAAATGAGGTGTCGGGAAACTAGGAGAGAAAGGAACGGGAGGTAAAGAAATAAGAATTAGTGAGAAACAAAAAGAAACGAGAAACGAAAATAGGCAAGATTGGAGGATATGCTACTGGAATACAGCAGGCTTAGAAAAAAAGGATAGGGAGTTTATGAGAAATTTGACACAATGGGGTGTAGTTGTAATGATGGAGACGTGGCTAGATGAAAAGTGATGGGAAAGAGTAAGGGGAAGATTAGCAAGAGGTTACAAATGGCAGGTTCAAAATGCAAAGAGGAAGAATAAAAAGGGCAGAGCAAGGGGAGGAATGGTGATGGGAGTAAGGAACGAATGTATAACAGAGAATGATAAAAAAGAGTTGAAAGAACAAAAAGAAGTATTAATAGTAGAAGAGATAAATATGGGAGGAGATAGGTGGAAGATAGTGGGGGTTTATGTGAACGGTGATATGCAGGAAAAATCAGAGGATATGAGGGAACTGATGGAAGAAAATAAGCATGAGAGTAGGCTAATAATTGGAGGTGACTTTAATGCGAGAACAGGAGATAGAGGAGGAAGGGAATGGGATGGAGAGCGAGGAAGAAAATCCAAAGACAAGATACTGAATGGGGAGGGAAAGAAGTTGTTGAAGAGCCTAGGGGAGATGGGATGGTTTATCCTAAACGGAAGTATAGAGGGGGATGAGGAAGGGGAATTTACACGTTCAGGAGGAAAGAGGGGAACGGTAATTGATTATGTGGTAGTGGACGACGAAGTAAGAGAGAAGGTTAAGAGACTAGAGTTGGGCAACTACATAGATTCGGATCACTTTCCCATAATAGTAACGGAAGGGAGAAATGAGTAATAACAAAAACGCTGAAAAGGAAGCAAAAGTGAAAAGAGCAAGAAGAGAGGATTGGTCAATGGAAGGTAAAGAACAGTTTATAGAAAAAGTCAGGAATATCAAAATGGGGAAAGGAAATTTAAACGAGGAAATGGAAATAATGGTAGGAGAAATAAAAGGAGAATTAGAGTGCACAAGCAAAAAAGAAGTTAGTGAAGGAGGGGATAGAAGTGGATGGGATGAGGATTGTAAACAGAAGAAGGAAGTGAGAAAGGTATTAAGAAAGTGGAGAAAAGGGACAAGTAGTCGAGAAGAATATAGGAGAAAAAAGGAGTATACTGAGTTGTGTGATCAAAAAAAGGAGGAAGAAAATAAAAGGTTTGAAGAAAAAGCGGAGAAGGCTAGGACGGAAGAAGAGGTTTGGAAGGTGGTAAATAAAGAGAGAAGAAGAAGGAAAAGAGTAAACCAGGATATTGAGATGATAGAATGGAAAAAATATTTTATGGAATTACTAGGAGGGGTAGAGAGGAAAGTTAGGAAATGAGGGAGAGATGGTAGGGAAACAGATGAGGAGGAGGGCATTACAAAAGAGGAAATAGTCAAGGTATTAGGGATGATGAAAGATGGAAAGGCACCTGGTATAGATGAGATTCCGAATGAAGTATGGAAATATGTGGGGACAGAATTAGAGAAATGGGCATGGATAATGTGCAATAGTGTATGGAGAGGAGAGGGGTGGCCAGAGTTATGGAAAGAAGGAGTAGTGATACCAATAGTAAAGAAAGGCACAGGAAAGGGGGTTAAAGAATATAGAGGAGTGGCACTAATGCCAACACTGTATAAAGTGTATCTGATTGTTTTATCGGAGAGGTTAAAAAAAGAAGTTGTGGAGAAAAAGATAGAGCCACCGAATCAGACAGGATTTAGAAAAGGGATGGGGGTAATGGACAATATATATGTTCTGAACTACTTAGTACGAGTAAATACGAGGATTAAAAGGGGGAAAAGGGCAATGATAGCAGTGTTCGTGGACTTGAACGCGGCGTTGGACTCATTAGACCGAGGCAAGATAGAAAAAGTTATGGTGAAAAAGGGGATAAGAGAGGGATTAATAAAGAGAGTATCGGAAATTTTTAGAGAGACAAAAAGCAAGGTAAAGGGAGGAGAGCAAGTGGGAGATAGTTTCTGGTTGGTGAGAGGGGTAAGGCAAGGATGTCCTCTGAGCCCGCTTTTATTTAATATATTAATATCAGACTTGGAAGAAGAAATGAAGAGAAAAGGGTGGCGAGGAGTTAGGATAGGGAACGAAAAGATATATACACTGGCATACGCAGACGATATAGTGTTGATGGCAAAGGATGAAGAAGGGATGGCGGGCTTAATTACCGGATTAGAGAAATACTTAGATGGGAAAAAGTTGAATTTAAATATAGAAAAGACAAAGATAATGAGATTTAGAATAGGAGGGGGAAGAAAAAAAGAATAGACGGGGAGATGGAAGTGGAAAAAATTAGAAGAAGTAAAAGAGTTTAAGTATCTGGGATATACCTTGCTAGCAAATGGAGATCATAGAGCTCATATAAGAGAAAGGATAAAAAAAGAAGCTGGGGGTAATGAAACAGGTATGGGGAATAGGAAAAAGAAGATTTAAAAAAGATTGGAGAAGGAGAATGTGGTTACTTGATACGCTGGTATGGCCGGTATTAGGTTATGGAGCAGAGATATGGGGCTGGAAAGAAAGGAAAGAAATTGAAAGTTTACAAGAAAGGTATATAAGGTGGACGCCAGGAGTAGACTGGAGGACACCGGGATATATGGTGAGAGAAGAAGCGCAAAGGGATGAATTAAGTACTAGAGCAGGAAAGAGGGCATAGAATTTTGAGACGAAGATTATGGATTGAAAGGGAGGGGATTTAGCGAGAAGGTGTTTGATAGAGGTAGAAGAAAGTAGTGGGAGGGCGATTGAATTAACGAGATGGGAGGAAGAAATGAGGGAGTTCTTAAAGGCTAGAGATATAGAAGACGGGACTGGTGTCAACTATGAAGAAGTGGAAAAAAGGGAGACAGAAAGACAATTAATAGAAAGATGGGGGATGATTGAGGAATCAAAATATAATATATGGTATAAGATGATAAAAAAGGAAGGAGTACCAAAGTATTTAGAAAAGGGATGGGGAGAGAAAAGATGGACAAGAATAGCAAGATTTAGATTGGGAAACAAGGTAAGGGCAAGTATGTATTGGGAAAAGACAAAATTTTTGTAAACTTTCGGAAATCTTTCAAAGTTTAAAAATATTTTATTCAAAAATTCCTAAATTGTTCATAAACTGACTGGAATTATATTGGAAACCTTTTGTAATGTTGTAAACGTTTTTTGAATATTCGTTTGAAATTAATTTTTCAATCTTGAAACCGTTCAAAATATTTAAAAAGATTTATAATGTTATTTTCAAATCTTCAAAATGGTACGATTTACGTTTTTTGAAATCTTTTCGAATTTTAAAATGTTTTTAAAATTTTTCAAGAACTTATAAGTATTTTTAAAAATAATTTGAATTTTTCTGAACTTTCGGAAAAAGTTTTGCAAAATTAATCAAATTGCCTCAAAATCTTTCAGATTCTTTTTTCGCAATTTTTGAAAATTTTTTTGAATCTTTTTAAATATTCTTTCAAAATAAATTTTGCATAGGAAAAAATCACTAAATTTTTTTAAACAATTTTCACAATTTCATAGTACTCTTGAAATTTAAATAAATTTCTGTTTTTCAAATTTTCTGATAAGGCTAAATGCAATATAAATTCTGAACATGCAAATTTTGTCTCAAAATTAAAATAATTTAATTACGTAATGAATTCAATTATAGCACTACTTTTTATTTGAATACCTGTTATTAATTAATAACGAGGCAATGCGAATCGAGTACATTGTTTTGCGTAAGAGCCATTTACTTTCAGCCTTGATGTCTTTTCTCCAGGATCGGATTAAGAATTAATAATTATTAACATATTCATTTTTCACCAATAATAATTTCAATTAATAAATTATGCAAAATTGTTATTTATTTTTTAATTAAATAAAAAATATTGATCAAAGTTTTTTCAATGCATCAAAAAATTAATAATAATTATTCGTCCCTTAGTTTACTAGTAAAATTTTCAAATTTAAATTATTAAGTCATAAGAGTGCAATAAAATGAGTTTTTCCAAAATAAACAAGGTTTCCCGCATTTATTATTATTTATTAGTAATAATTATATTAGAAAATGGAAAGTGTTTTCGCAATAAAAAGTACATACAAAAATTCTTCGCCGGGATTCGAACCTCTTATTCGATATGTTCTAGGTGTCGAATTCCTTGCGGTCAGTGACAGAAATCAGAGTTCGAATCCCAACCAAATCTTTTTTTTTTTAATTTCATGAATAATTTTTCAGTAAAATTTTATAAAGTGTAATAATTTAAAATTAAATTTTAATGACATTTCAAACGTAGCTCTTTGAAGATTTGGATTTTAAATTATTTCCTAAAATTTCAGATAAGAATGTAGAAGATTTAAAGCAAAATTTTTCATTTTTTGAAGATTAGAAAATTTTAGAAAAAATTCGGCAGAAGTTTTGAAAGGATACAAAAATAATTTTATTTGAAAAAATATGTAAAATTTTGGAGATTTGCAACGAAAAAATTAGAAGTTTTTAAAGAATTTTAAAAGGTTTGAAAAAAGTCTTAAGATTTTTCAGAAAATTTGAAATGGTTTTTAATTTTACAACATTTAAGAGAATATTTGAAGAGATTTCAAAACTTTCTAAAAAATTTTCAAAATTATCAAAAAAGAATTTGGAATTTTTTAAAGATATTTGGAATTTTTTTTCAAATTTCAAAGAACTAAAAAAAAGTAGATTTTTGAAGATTTTGAAATAAAATTTTGAAGTTTTATAACATTTTTAATTTTTTAAGAGAATATAAAAATTTTCGTAACATTTCTCAGAAAACTTTTAATAATTTTTATTTTATAACATTTATTTTTAGAGTGAAAAAATTTCAAAACATTCCAAAAGATTTCTAAAATTATCAAAAAAGAATCTGGAAGATTTGAAGGCATTATTTAAAATTTTGCAGTATTTTTTCAAAATTTTAGGAAATTTTCTAATCATTTAAAAAATATTTAGAAGTTTTTAAACAATTTCATAAATAATAAACAAATTTCAAACAAAATCAAACCGAAATGTAGATTTTTTTTAAGGTTTTGAAATAAAAAAAGTTTTTCTTAAGATTCCATTGAAAATTTAAATTAATTTTTTAATTTGAAGAAAATTTTTGAAAACATTTTAAAACATTTCAAATGATTACCTAAAATTTCAAAAAAAATCTGGAAGATTTGAAGGTAATTTTTTTCAGTTCGCGAATTTTTTTAAAATTTTAGGAAAATTTCGAATCATTTTAAACATTTCTAGAAGTTTTTAAACAATTCCAAAAAAACTACAAAAATGTAGATTTTTGAAGATTTTGAAATAAAATAAAAAAAATTTCAAAGAATTTTAAAAGATTTCAAGAGAATATAAAAATTTTCGTAAAATTTTGTTAGCAAATTTTAAATAATTTTTCATTTTACAACATTTGTTTGAAGAAAGTACTTTAAAAAATTTCAAAACATTCCAAAATATACATAAAATTATAAAAAAAAAAGAATATGGAAGATTTGAAGGCATTTTTTTAAATTTTCAGTATTTTCAAAATTTCAGGAAAATTTCTATCCATTTCCAAAAATATGTAGAGTTTTTAAAACAATTTCATAAATAATAAATAAATTTTTAAAAACTCTTACCAAAATATAGATTTTTGAAGGATTTAAGATACATTTTTTTCTCCAGATTCCATGGAAAATTTAAATTAATTTTTTATTTTTTGAAAATTTAATTTGATGAAAATTTTTACAAAGATTTAAAAACATTTCAAATAATTACCTAAAATTTCAAAAAAAAATGTAGAAGATATCAAAGCAAAATTTTTTTATTTTGCAAGATTAAAAAATTAAAAAAAAAATTCGAATAAGCTTAAGAGATATTCAGAAGTCTTGAAAGGATACAAAAATAATTTTATGTAAAAGAAAATGTAGATTTTTCAAAATTTCGAACAACAAATTTAGAGGTTTTTTAAGAATTATAAAAGTTTTCAGGAAAATAGAAAACTTTGCTTGAGGTTTCTCAGAAAATTTTAAATTATTTTTCGTTTTACAATATTTTATTTAAGAGAATATTGAAGAAGATTTTAAAGCATTCCACAAGATTTCCAAAATTATCAAAAAAGAATCTGGAAGATCTGATTTTAATTTTTTTTTGATTTTTCAGAATATTTTAAAAAATGTTCAGAAAATTTTGAATCATTTTAAAAGATATTTAGAAGTTTTTGAACAATTTGGAAAAACTAAAAAAAGTATAGATTTTTGAAGATTTTGAAATTAAATTTTGAAATTTAAAAAAATTTTAAAAGGTTTTAAGAGAATACAAAATATTTCGTAAGATTTCTCAGAAATTTTTTTATAATTTTACAACATTTATTTTAAGAGCGTACTTAAAAAGATTTCAAAACATTCCAAAAGATTGATAAAATTATAAAAAAAGAATCTGAAAGATGGAAGGCAATTTTTTTAATTTTTCACAATTTTTTTTTAAATTTAGGAAAATTCGGAATCATTTTAAAAGATATTTGGGAGGTTTTAAAAAATGTCGTAAATAATAAAAAATTTAAAAAAATTTTTAAAAATGTAGATTTTTTAAGTTTTTAAAATGAAATTGGGAGTTCTTTTTAAGATTTTGAAAGATTTCAAGAAAAATTTGGAAAATATTTAGTGTTTCTTTATTTTTAAAAATTACTTTTAATAGGATATTTAAGAATTTTCGGAATTTTTAAGTGATTAAAAATATTTTCGAATGTTTTCAAAACATTTATAAAATATTCTTAAATTTTTTCAAAGCCATAAAAAGTCTTAACTATTTTTTAAACTACTCAAACTTTTCCTAAAATTTTCTAAAATACCGTAAAATAAAAAAAAAGTTTCTTAGGATTTTTCTAGATCCTTTTCGACATATCTGAAATCTTCCACAAATTTGTTTAATTTTTTCGAAAAACCTTGGAAAATTGTATATAAACTGAAAGCAAAAAGCTAAAAAAAATAGTTATTCGAAATTATTATTTTGTATTCAAAATTATTTTTTTTCAAAATTATAATTTGCCTAATTTTTTTTATTCTTTACCGAAAAATCTTTTTTGGTTGCAATTGGAATATGAAAGAAATATTTTTAAATTTTGAAATAAGTGTTCGATTAACCAAATCCAAAAAAATGAAATATTTTTTTATATTAAAAAAGATTCTAAATTCATGTAAAAAATTTTCTGAAATACGGTTTTATATTATTATTATTTATTAAATTTTTAAAATCAAACGAACAGATGAAAAACAAGTTAATTACTGAGACGTTCTTTATTTGAACTTGGAGATTATCTGCTTGCATTCCACATGTCAATTTTCTTTTATGGTCAAATTTTAACCACTTGAGCGATCTTTCTATCTTATCAATTTGTAAATCCACACAGCAATGTGTGGGATAAGCTTTTAGTCCCATTTTATTATCTCCCTTAAACAAAAGAAATCAAAAATGCTCTATTGTTTTTAAAATTTACAAACAAAATTATTAGGATTATTAAATACAAAAAATAATAAAACAATAAATTTTCAATTAAAAAAGATCAATTTTTAATAAAATAGTTCAACTTCAAACTAGAGTGATAAATTTTCTACGGAAATCATGAATCTTCAAACAAAAATAAAATTTTTTTAAAGAAAGTAGTGAAGCTTTAAACCAAGTTTAACTAGTTTTTAACAATTTTTAACTAAAGATTATACCTTTTTCATTTAAAAATAGAATCGTTAAATTTTCAACAATAAAAAATTAATTTTCAATCAAGAAGATTAATTTTCTGCGTAAACAGACGAATTTTCAACAAAAAAATTAAATTTTTAACAAAGTAGTTCAACTATAACTAATTATAGTTGAATTTACAGCTAAAAATTATACAGGTTCAATCAAAAATGAAATAGTTTGTTAAATTTCCAACAAAAAGATTAGTTTTAAAAAAAAAATAGAAAAATTGTCAACTACAAAAATTAATTTTTGCACAGAGTAGTTCAATTTTATACAAAGCAGTCAAATTTTCAACGAAAAATATTGATTTTCAACCAAAAAAAGGAGGAATTTTCATAAAAATAGTTAAATTTTCAACCAAAATTTTGAACCAAAATTAAATTTTCAACCAAAATTAAATTTTCAACCAAAAAGATGAATTTTTAACTAAAATGATAAATTTTCTACCGAACAAGTGCAATTTGAACAAAATAGTTAAATTTTCAACCAAAAGATTATTTTTTAATAAAAAATGGAGGAATTTTAAGAAGATATTTAAATTTTCAACTAAAGAGATAATTTTTTTAACGAATATGATAAATCTTCAAACAAAAAATTAACAAAGTAGTTAAACTCTAAACCAAGTAGTTTAATTTTTAACTAAAAATTATACATTTTCAAACCACAAAGGGAATAGTTAAGTTTTCAATCAAAAAGATTTATTTGTTTACTAGAGACATAAATTTCAACTAAAAAAATGAATTCTCGAACAATGTCGTTTAATTTTAAAGCAAGAATTTAAATTTCCAACCAGAAAGATTATTTAAAAAAAAGATGGAATTTTTAACAAAATAGTTAAATTTTGAACTAAACAGATCAATTTTCAAATAAAATGACGAATCTTCAACCAAAAATCAATTTTTAATAAAGTCGTTAATATTTTAACTTTGTAGTTGAATTTTTAACTAAACAAGTGAAATTTTGAACCAAAATTGAATTTTCAAACAAAAAAATGAATTTTCACAAAATAGTTCAACTTTAAATTACGTGCTTGAATCTTCAACAAAAAACGATACATTTTCAATAAAAAATGGAATAGTTAAATTTTCAAACAAAAAGATTAATTTTGATCTGTAAAAACAGAAGGAATTTTAGAAAATTAGTTAAATTTTCAAAAAAAAGCGATAAATTTTCAATTAAAATGTTGAATCCTAAAAAAATTATTTCTTGATAAAGTCGTTAAAATTTCCATCAGGTAGTTGAATTTTCAACCTAAAAAAGAGAAATGTTGAACAAAAATTAAATTTTCAACAACAAAAAAATGAATTTTTAACAAAATAGTTTAAACTTAAGCTAAGTGCTTGAATTTTCAACAAAAAACAATACATTTTCAATAAAAAATGGGATAGTTAAATTTTC
>CAKNXH010081985.1:0-11003 GCA_932178445.1 Andricus quercusramuli
AACAATTTTAGGTTACGTTGTAGTGGTTTACAAGGAAAATTGGTAATTTGAAACAAAAATCATAATTTCAACCAGATTTAGAATATTTTTTATTATATTAGCGTTTTTTGCCCGAAATTGACATTTTTAATTTAAACAATAAGATTTCAAAGAAGATTCACAAATTTCAACAACGGCAGGAGATGTTAGTGTTTTACACCAAAAATTGAAATTTTAAAACAAAAATCATTATATAATTTTAACAAAAGCTAGAATATTTCAACAATTTTGGATTGTGTTATTGTTTTTCGTCGTAAATTGTTTTTTTGATTAAGAAAAAAAATTATATTTTAAAGAAGATTCACAACATTTAAGAATTATAGCTTATGATGTTAGTGTTTTACACCAAAATCATAATTTGAACAAGATTTGGAACGTTTCAACAATTTTTGATTATGTTAGTTTTTTGTCGGAAATTGACATTTTAATTTAAAAAAAAAAACAGCTTTCAAAGAAGATTTACAACTTTTAACAATTTTAGGTTATGTCAGCATTTTACACCAAAAATTGGTAATTTAGCACAAAAATCGTTATAGTTTGAAATTTGTATTTTTATTTTAAAAATCAGATTGTGATGTAGAGTCACAACTATTAACAATTTTAGGTTATGTTAGTGTTTTACACCAAAAATTGGAATTTCAACCAAAAAATCATTATATAATTTGGAAAAGATTTAGAATCTTTTAACAATTTTGCATTATCTTATTGTTTTTCCTCGGAAATTGGTATTTTGATTAAAAAAAAATTATATTTCAAAGAAGATTCACAACATTTAGGCATTATAGGTTATAATGTTAGCGTTTTACACAAAATTTTTTATTTTTAAACCAAAATCATTATAATTTGAACAAGATTTAGAATCTTGGAACAATTTTGATTTATTTTAGTTTTTTTCGGCGGAAAGTGGTGTTTGTAATTTTGTTTTAAACTATATCCCAAAGAAGATTCATAAATGTTCAAACATTTTAGGTTATGTTAGCGTTTTACGAAAAATTGGCATTTTAAAAGTAAATAATTATAGTTCGAAAAAAAATTTACAAAAATCTGAATAGCTTTCTGTTATGTTATTTTAGTGGTTTTCGTCGAATTTTATTGGTATTTTCAATAAAAATTGTTTCAAAGAATATTTACAATTTTTTGAACGATTTCAGGTTAAGTTGACATTTTACATCGAAAATTGGCATTTTCAAAGAAAAATTATTATAATTTACACCAGATTTAGAATCTTTTAACAAGAAAATTATATTTCAAAGAATATTCACAACTGCTTAACAATTTTAGGTTATGTTGACATTCTTCAGAAATCGGTGATTAAAAAAAAAAGAAATGGTTTAAAAGTAAGATTCACAATCTCATACAATTTTTGTTCATGTTAGTGTTTGTCTTCTAAAATTTGCTATTGTTAATAAAAAAATCTTTATATTTGAATTACTATAATATTTTTATTATTTACAATCATAGGTTATGTTAATCAATTTTTTTTTTAATTTCGTTGGAAATTGGTATTTTTTATTAAAAATATATTGTAATTAATATTTAATTAAACATATCTTTATATAATATATCTGTATTTTAAATAATAAATAATATGAATTACAACATTTTTTAATTGATATGCATTTTTATTTTTATTAAAATTTTTAAAATTGCGTGATGGAACAAAAAATAATTTAAATAATTTCTCAATTTCAATAATCTTTTTTTAATTATCTTTTTTTAATAATTTTTTTTAATATTTTTTTTTTTTAATTGAGAATTTTGATAAAATCATAAAATTTATGTAAACTATTATATTGTTGGCGAATCAAGTCCCCGTGGTAAATTGCAATCTAAAAGATAATATTTTATGCGATGCTTATTCGTTATGTAAAGTCGTCGATCTTGAATAGTGACAGCAAGAGACACTGATTTATATAAATATATACGATGCAATTGTGCATTTATCAACATTATTCTCGCTTATTGAAAGTGCAAGACTTGTAATTTATTTTCCATTCGTAGGTCGTTTACTTTCTACGTTACCAAAGGTCAAAAATTTATGAAAAGTTATATTTCACACATTTTTAAACAAATTTTCATCTCATTATTTATTTATTGTAAATTTACCATATTTAAATTTTTTTTTTAAATTCACTTTAATTTTTGTTATTTTTTTTTATTATTATTTTATTTTTTATCTTATATTTGTTGTATTTTTGTAATAATATTTTTTAACTTATAATATAAAAATTAAAACTTTAATAAATTAAATTAATTAATTAAAATTAAATAAATAAATGAAATGACTGAATGAAATTATTTATTTATAAATTAAATTATGGTATTAATGAATAAATTAATTTTAATAATATATTTATTATATTTGTTTATATTTTATATTATATATTTTTAAATATATAATATATATTTATATTTAAAAAAAATACATTTAATATACATTTGGCTTCCGTTTTCGGTACCGATCGTGAGAGAACTCTTCTGTGTCAAGTGTTGCGTTTTTTGGCTTTGGTGAAGGGAATCAGAGTGTGTGGGTGCAGAAAGGGCAGTGAGTGTGGAGAGGAGGTGTAAAGGAAGAAGGGTGAGTGAAGGCAAATGTGTAAAGGGTGAAAATAAGTTGTGAGAAAGGAAAGTTGAAACGTGCAAATTTTGTTTTGAGGTTAGGTGTAGAAAGTGGTCGTCGGGCAGGCGGGGCAAGAGGTAGGCAAGCTAAGAGCGGGAAACAGCGAGGACTAACTGGTAAGGTAGGAATGTCGACCATACGAAGTCCACAAACGGGCGACAGAGGGCAGGGAGATGAAGCAAGAGCGGACGAGGTTGTGAGCGCGGTTACTGGGGAGAAGGGAGAATATGACAGTAGCGAGGAGGAGGCGGCGTTCGAGACACCGACCAGGGGCGAATCGACAGAGAGAAGGGGATCAGGCACGAGCCAGAAACGAGGGAGACCGTCGAATTTACAGCGCCTCAACAGGCTAGGTAGCGCAGGCTCTAATAGGAGTCTGGACGAATGGCAAAAAAAGGTGAGCGCGACTAGCAGTGAAGGGGAAGATAAGAGAAAAAGAGAGGAAGGGGAAGATGATCCGGAAAGGGACAAGGATAACAAGAAAGTGAAGTTTAAACGAAAAACACCAGACAGAGATAGGGGGGATGGGGGGATGTTTGAGAAGCTAGCAGACCTCATAAAAGGGTTTAGAGAGGAAACAAGGAAGAGTCTGGAAGATATGAATAGGCAGGGGAAAGAAGTTAGGGGGGAAGTGAGAAAAGTAAGAGAAAAGTGGGAAGAGTGGGATAAACTCTGGAAAGAGGAGAAAGACAAGGTATGGGGTAAATTAGAGGCCATAGAGAATAGACAGAGAGAGATTGACGAACAGACAAATAGGGAGATAAAACAACTGGAAGAACGGGTAAGCAAATTAGAAGTTAGGAATGAGCATATGGGGAAGGAAAGAGAAAGTGCGGAAAAAGTAGAAGGGAGTGATAACGTGCAAAATGAGAATGAAATATTGAAGAAGAGACTGAGTGAGATTGAAAGAAGGCTGGAAGGGGAAGAAAGGGCGAAGAGGAAAAATAACATAGTAGTCAAGGGATTGAAAATAGAGAGTGAAACAGGGGAAATTGAAATCAAAAATCTGCTGAGAGATATTGGAATTCGGGTAAGGGTAGAAGGAGTTAAGAGATTAGGAATGACGAAGGAAGGAAAAGAAGGAATGTTTGTAGTAAAAGTAGGGAGTGAGGAGGAGAAAAAGAAAATTATGGAGAACAAAAAATTATTGAAAGGAAGAAGGGAGAGAATTGAAGAGGATTTGACTTGGAGGGAGAGGAAAAGGAGATGGCAAATAGAACAGAGAGCATGGATAGAGAGGAAAAAGGGATGCATGGTATGGATAGGGCGAGACAGACTATGGATAAATGGGGAGGAGTGGGTCTGGGACGAGGAGGAAGAAGAAATAAGGAAAAAGGGAAAAAGAGCTGAGAAAGGTAGAAGAAAGGAAGATACAAAAGAGGCTAGAGAGCAAACAGAGGGGTTTCCAAAAAGCAAGGCGGAAGAGAAGTAAGGAGTACAGGGGAGGGAAGGGAGGAGAAAAAAGTGAAAATAGCTTTCTGGAATGTGTCAGGCTTGAAGAACAAGAATGAAGGTTTCTGGCGGGAGTTAGAAAAGTGGGATGTGATTATGATGAGTGAAACCTGGGCGGATGAGAAAGATTGGAAGGGGATGAAAAGGTTGTTACCTAAAGGGTATGTGTGGACAATGCAAGAAGCAAGAAAGGAACACGTTAAAGGTAGAGGAATGGGCGGCATGGTAGCAGGGGTGAGAAAAGAATTGGCAGTAAAAGGTAAAACAGAGCAGGATAGGGAAGAAAAGGAGGGAACAATGGTAAGAAGGATTATAATAGGGAAAGTCAAAATAGTGGTGGTTTGTGTATATAGAAGAAGAGGGGAAGAGGAAGGTTGGAGAGTAATAAGGAGGTGGATGGAGGAAAAGAAGGAAGAATTGGTTTTGATAGGAGGTGACTTAAATGCCTGGACTGGCGAGCAAGGGGGAGGGACTTGGGATGAAGAAAAGGAGGCATATGTCAGGAGCTCCAAACATAGGGAGATAGACCGGGAGGGGAGGAGGTTACTAGACATAATAGGAGAAACCGGATGGTTTATATGTAATGGCAACATGAAAGGAGATGAGAAAGGAGAGATTACATTTATAGGTAAGGGAGAAACAATAATAGACTACATCTTGGCGGAAGAAAGAATGAGTAATATGATATGCAGTATGAATGTAGGGAATGAGATAGGGTCAGAACACTTCCCAGTAATAGCTACACTGAAAGGTGGCGTCCATAAGCGTGGCAGAGGGAGAAAGGAAAGAGGGGGGAAAAGGAATACGAAAATGGGAGTCTGGGGGGTAGATAAATTAAAAGTGTTTGAACAGAAGATGGAAAAGGAGAATGTTAGATATGAAAAGGAGGAGGGAGTAGACTCGTTAATTAAAAGGCTGAAAGGGTCGATTGAGAAGGTGAAGGATGAGATAGGTACAAAAGAAGGAAGAGAAGAGGGAAAGAGAGGCTGGTGGGACGAGGAATGCAGGGAGAGTAAGGAGAGAATGAAAGAATCTGTAAGAAAATGGAGGAAAGGAGAAATAGAGAAGTCGGAGTACAATAGGAGAAAAAGAGAACATGAGAAGATGCTGGAAGGGAAAAAGCAAAGGGGAAAGGAGAAATACAAGGAAGAAGTAGAAAAAGCAATCAAAGAAGGTAGGGTCTGGGATGTGATAAACAGGGAAAGAGGAGGAAGGAAGGGCGTGAATGAAGAAATAGAAATGGATGAATGGACGGATTATTTTAAGGGTCTGCTAGGGGGAGAACAAAATAGGATTAAAGGGGAAAATAGAAAGACAGTCCAGGGAGAAATGGAGGAAGCGAACGAAATAACAAGAGAAGAAGTGAATGAGGCGATAGATAGACTGAAAAGAAACAAGGCCACAGGAGAGGATGGAGTGGAGAACGAAGCGATAAAGTATGGAGGAGAAGGGATTAGGGAAGTGATGTGGAGGATATGCAACAAGGTCTGGAAAGGAGAAGGGTGGCCGGAGGAGTGGATGACAGGGCTGGTAGTACCGCTTGTTAAGAAAGGGGAGGGTAAGAAGGTAGAAGAGTACAGAGGGATCACTCTCATGCAAGGGGGCTATAAAATATACACAGAAATTCTAAGAAAAAGGTTAGAGAACCAGATAGAAGAGAAGCAAAGTATCCCACACAACCAGACGGGATTTAGAAAAGGGATGGGGACTATAGACAACATTTACGTACTCAATTACTTGGTTAACAGAAACTTAGGGAGAAAAAGAGGGAAATTAGTCGCTTTGTTTGTAGATTTCAAAGCAGCTTTTGACTCAGTGAATAGAAAAGTGCTATGGCAGGCAATGAAAGAGAGGGGAATAGAAGAAGGGCTGGTGGAGAGGATAAAGGAAATTTTTACTGAAACCAGGATTAGGGTGAAGATACGCGGGGAAAAAGGGGAGGTTTTCTGGACAGGAAGAGGTCTAAGGCAAGGGTGCCCGTTGAGTCCACTACTTTTTAATTTGCTACTGGCAGACCTAGAGGAGAAGCTAAAGGAGAAAGGGAAAGGGGGGACGACCCTGGGTAATAGCAAACTATACTCCCTAGCATACGCGGACGACGTAGTTCTAATAGCAGACGATGAGAAGGGGATGAACCTAATGATAAGAATTTTCGAAGAGTACGTGGGAACAAAAGAACTGACGGTGAACGTAGGGAAGACCAAGATGATGTGCTTCAGAAATAAAAAGACCAAAATAGGTTACGTTTGGAAGGTGAACGGACAAACAGTGGAAATTGTGGAGGAGTTCTGTTACCTAGGTTTTTGGTTTGAGTCAGGAGGGGGAAACGATTTGCAGGTGAGGAAAAGAATCGAAAGTGCGAGTAAAGTAATGGGCCAAGTATGGGGTATAGGAAAGAGAAGGTTCAAGGACGATTGGAGAATGAGGATTTGGTTGTTTGATGCGATGGTTTGGGCGGTGTTGAGCTATGGAGTGGAGGTTTGGGGATGGAAGGAACATAGGAAAGTGGAAAGCATACATGAGAGATTTCTGAGATGGGTAATGGGAGTTAGTTGGAGTTGTCCAGGATACATGATAAGGGAAGAACTAGGAAGGGAAAAAATGGTAACTAGACAAATTAAGAGAGCCTGGAGGTTTGAAGAGAAGCTGAAAAGGGGAGAGGGGAGCAGAATAGCACAAGTATGCTTGGACGAAGTTCGGAACAAGGAGACGAGAGGCAATTTGGGAAATTCAAAATGGGAGGAAGAAAGGAAAAAAATGAGGAGTGTTTGTGATATACAGGAAGGGGTTCTGGACTGGCAGAACATTGAATTAGAGCTATTAGTAAGACAAGGAGAAGAGAGATGGAGAAAGATTATGGATTCGAAGTACAATAGATGGTATATGATGGTCAAAGGGGTGACGGAACCAGAATATTTGCAAAAGATGAAAAAGGAAGACAAATGGAATAGGGTGATACGGTTTAGAATGGGAGAAGGAGTGAGAGCTTGTAGATATTGGATGGATGAAGAGAACAATCTATGCAGAGTATGTGGGTACGAAGTGGAGTCATGGGCACATGTGTTAGAGAGGTGTACAGGAGAGGAAGATGGACAGTTGAGTGTGGATGAATGTGTGAGATGGATATTGGATGGTAATGGACAGGGAGTGATGTGGATGAAAAAACTGGAAGAAATAAGAGAAAGCAAGGGATCAGGGCAGAGCCAAACGGGAAATCCTGTTTAAAGGGAAGTAACTTGTGAAAATTTAAAATCTTTAAATCGATGAAAATGCATATGATGGTAAGAGAAAACGGAAGCCCGGGAAGATCGCTCATTGTCTGTAGTATAAGAATAGTATTAATATGATTGTTATTATGTAAGGCGTTGCACTAGAAAATAAGTAGCGGTTAAGGTAGACTAAGGATGAAATGTAAACATATGTACAGGGAGCGGAGGCCCTCAAACCCGTAAAAGGGAGAGTTCAAATATACATACATACATACATTTAATATACATTTATAACAATTTGATTTTTTGTTTGCACACTATTATTAATTAATTTTTTCATAATCAAATATTTGCACAATATTATTCTGCAGTTAATTTTTTTTTGAAAATTTTCCACAATTTGATTGATTTTTAATAGTTTAGTACAAATTTTGATAAAACTAGCATCACCATATAAAATAAAATAATTTTCAATAGAAAATAAAAATTTCGAATAAATACCTATTTTTCGGTTTTTTTTTATTCGTTTTTAAGGTCATATAAATTTCTAAATTTTTTACAAAGTTTTCGAACAACACATTTTGAAGCGTTTTTAATTTTTTCAAAATTTCTCGACAGATTTCGAAAGATTTCAAAACATTCGAAAAGATTTCCAAGATAATCAAAATTTTGTTTCATTTCCTAAAATTCTTGAGAAAGCTTAAAAAGATTTTTAAAAATTTCAGATATATTCAATAAAAATCTGAAAGAAAAAGTTAATCTTCAAACAAAAAGTTGATTATTAAAAAAAAGGTAAATTTACAACGAAAAATGTAACATTTGATATTTCAATTGAAAGAGATTTTTATTTGAAATAAAAAAAATTGAAATCATCACAAAAAAACAAATTTTCAAAAAAATACTTGAATCCTCCACTAAAAAAGCGTGATTTTCAACCAGTTGTATTTTTAACCAAAAAAACAATAACTATTTTTCCAAAGGGGCGAATTTTCTTGAAAAAGTTGGAATTTTTAATACAAAAATATTATTTTTTCATAAAAAAGTTAATTTTCAACCAAATAATTGAATTTTTAACCAAGAAGGTTAATTTTCTACAAATAAAATTAGTAGGAAAATTATAATTTGAAAGAAAAAATAATTTTTAGCACAAAATAAAAATTTCGAGTGACTATTTTTGAACTTTCTTTAATATAATTTTCCTAGATTTCTCGAAAAAATTCAAAACGATTTTTGAAGGATTGAGAAATGTCCAAAAAACATCTAAAAAATTTCCGAGAATTTTGTTTTATTCTACAGGATTTTACCAAATTTTCGGAAAAATGTTAGCAGTTTAAAAGATATTTAAGAATTTTTGACGCATGGAAAAAATTTAAAAATATTTTATAAATCTTTGGGAATCTTTCAAAGTTTTAAAATATTTTTAATTTCTTCAAAATTCCAAAAATTCTTAAATATCTTCTAAACTGATTCGAATTATTCATAAAATTGTTTTTAAATCTTCCGGATTCATTTGAACAATTTTGGGAATCTTTTGTCATGTTTTATAATTTTTTTAAAATATTCGCTGAAAATTAATTTTCAAAAATAAAGAATCACTTTAAATATTACCAGGAATTTTAATAATTTTTTTTATTACTTTGAATCCTTCAGAAATCAAGAAAAAACTTTATAATTTTATTCCAAAATCTTCAAAAACCTACATTTTGTTAAAATTTTTTTGAAATTTCTATTCTTCTTGAAATTGTTTAAAACCCTCTGAATATCTTTTAAAACGATTCGAGTTTTTCTTAAAATTTTGAGAAAATTTTTTCGAAATTAAATAAATTGAAATCTTCCAGATTCCTTTTGGAATTTTTTGGAAATATTGTCAAATTTTGTAATGCTCCTAACCTTTTCGTTTCAAATTTTTAAAAATCTACATTTTGTTTAAAATTTTTATTATTTTCAAAGTTGTTTAAAAAACTTTTAAATACCTTTTAAAATGATTCAAATTTTTTTTATTTGATTGAAAAATTAAATAAATTGTCTTGAAATCTTCCAGATTTTTTTTTGGATTATTTTGGAAATCTTTTCGAATGTTTTGAAATCTCTCGAGAAATTAAAAAAAAAATTAAAAACGCTTCAAAATGTTTTGTTTTAAATCTTTAAAATTAAAAAATTTTGTTTTGAAATCTTCTATATCCTTTTCTAAAATTTTATTAAATTTTTTGAAATCTTTTCAGATCTTTTTTAATATTTTCTTTAAATTGATTTAAAAAAAAGTAATTAAAATTTTCTCTGGAATCTTAAGAAAAAAAATTGCATTATCTTAAAACCTTAAAAGTCCATTAAAAACTTCAAAATTTTATTTTGAAAACTTAAAAAAAATACATATTGTTTAAACATTATCGGAACCGATAATGTTTTGGTTGCCGGCACTGAAAATTTTTAAACAAAATGTAGATTTTCGAAGATTTAAAAATAAAATTTTGAAGGTTTTAGGATAATTAAATTTTTTCTGAAGATTTCAGGGAAAATAAAATTTTTTTTTTTATTAATTTAAAGAAAATATTGAAAATTCAAAATAATAAATTAAAAACAGCCACTTAAATTGATATTCACGCAGTATGCAACAATCATTTTTTTTTAATTTACAAAAATTTTATTGTATTTTTATAATCGTAAAAAATAAAATTATATTTTGCAAATTCAAGTATAAATTATAAAATATTTCAATATAATTATCATCTTGATAATTAATCTAAAAAAAATGGTTGAAAATTGCTTGCAAATCTTAGTATTTTTTATTTTTCCATTTAGTCATCTCGTTTAAATAATCTTGATTTTTTATGTCGCGATTTGATTAAAATGCAGAAAAGAAGCCTGACACAAATCCCACACATAATAATCTGCGATTTCTATCGTGCTTAATGACTTCTCTCAGTATAGGTGCAATTGCTGCTACAATATTTTTATAAAAAAATGAATATTCGAGAAATTCGAAATATCGTCAAAAAAATTTGCAAGTATTATTATTTTATTCTCCATCAAATAATCAAAAAATTATTCATTATCAAAAATACAATAATATCAAATTTATCAAATGCATCAACAATATTTATTTATGCTATATAGATTTAGTAATGATAATGAACATTGGTGAAAAAAACTACACATTTTGTTCAAATTCGCCGGGATTCGAACCCAGAACCTTCCTTCTAAGCTATGCACTTTTTCTCTACACAAAAAATTTTTTTTGAATTTGGAGTTAATTCAATCAAATTTTTAGTCGAAAATTAAAATAAATAAATGAAAGATTATTACGTTCTTAATTTTACAATGTGAAATAAAAATTTGAAAGTTTTATAAAATTGCTTAAACAATCCTATCTAAAAGAAGTGGTATAACGATATATCTAGAAAAATCTTAAATTTGAACTTTTGAAAATTAAACCTAAAAATGATATACTTGTTTTATGATAGGGCTATTTCTGGAAATTAGTATTTAAAAAAAAAATGTAATACAAAATCATAAGCTTCCACGTTTTTAACAATTCTAGGTTATGTTACAGTTTTACAACAAAAATTGGTATTGAAAACAAAAATTATTATTATTATTTGAAAAATATTAAGAATGAAATTGGGGTTTTTAATTTCGAAAAGTAGAATTTAAGGAAGATTTACAACTTTGGACAATTTTAGGTT
>CAKNXH010081986.1:0-10910 GCA_932178445.1 Andricus quercusramuli
AACAATTTTAGGTTACGTTGTAGTGGTTTACAAGGAAAATTGGTAATATGAAACAAAAATCATAATTTCAACCAGATTTAGAATATTTTTTATTATGTTAGCGTTTTTTGCCCGAAATTGACATTTTTAATTTAAACAATAAGATTTCAAAGAAGATTCACAAATTTCAACAACGGCAGGAGATGTTAGTGTTTTACACCAAAAATTGAAATTTTAAAACAAAAATCATTATATAATTTTAACAAAAGCTAGAATATTTCAACAATTTTGGATTGTGTTATTGTTTTTCGTCGTAAATTGTTTTTTTGATTAAGAAAAAAAATTATATTTTAAAGAAGATTCACAACATTTAAGAATTATAGCTTATGATGTTAGTGTTTTACACCAAAATCATAATTTGAACAAGATTTGGAACGTTTCAACAATTTTTGATTATGTTAGTTTTTTGTCGGAAATTGACATTTTAATTTAAAAAAAAAAACAGCTTTCAAAGAAGATTTACAACTTTTAACAATTTTAGGTTATGTCAGCATTTTACACCAAAAATTGGTAATTTAGCACAAAAATCGTTATAGTTTGAAAATTGTATTTTTATTTTAAAAATCAGATTGTGATGTAGAGTCACAACTTTTAACAATTTTAGGTTATGTTTGAGTTCTACACAAAAAATTGGAATTTTAACAAAAAAATCATTACATAATTTGGAAAAGATTTAGAATCTTTTAACAATTTTGGATTATCTTAATGTTTTTCCTCAGAAATTGGTATTTTGATTAAAAAAACAATTATATTTCAAAGAAGATTCACAACATTTAGGCATTATAGGTTATAATGTTAGCGTTTTACACCAAAATTTGTATTTTGAAACCGAAATCATTATAATTTGAACAAGATTTAGAATCTTGGAACAATTTTTAATTATTTTAGTTTTTTTTCGGCGGAAAGTGGTGTTTGTAATTTTGTTTTAAACTATATCCCAAAGAAGATTCATAAATGTTCAAACATTTTAGGTTATGTTAGCGTTTTACGAAAAATTGGCATTTTAAAAGTAAATAATTATAGTTCGAAAAAAAATTTACAAAAATCTGAATAGCTTTCTGTTATGTTATTTTAGTGGTTTTCGTCGAATTTTATTGGTATTTTCAATAAAAATTGTTTCAAAGAATATTTACAATTTTTTGAACGATTTCAGGTTAAGTTGACATTTTACATCGAAAATTGGCATTTTCAAAGAAAAATTATTATAATTTACACCAGATTTAGAATCTTTTAACAAGAAAATTATATTTCAAAGAATATTCACAACTGCTTAACAATTTTAGGTTATGTTGACATTCTTCAGAAATCGGTGATTAAAAAAAAAAAGAAATGGTTTAAAAGTAAGATTCACAATCTCATACAATTTTTGTTCATGTTAGTGTTTGTCTTCTAAAATTTGCTATTGTTAATAAAAAAATCTTTATATTTGAATTACTATAATATTTTTATTATTTACAATCATAGGTTATGTTAATCAATTTTTTTTTTAATTTCGTTGGAAATTGGTATTTTTTATTAAAAATATATTGTAATTAATATTTAATTAAACATATCTTTATATAATATATCTGTATTTTAAATAATAAATAATATGAATTACAACATTTTTTAATTGATATGCATTTTTATTTTTATTAAAATTTTTAAAATTGCGTGATGGAACAAAAAATAATTTAAATAATTTCTCAATTTCAATAATCTTTTTTTAATTATCTTTTTTTAATAATTTTTTTTAATATTTTTTTTTTTTTAATTGAGAATTTTGATAAAATCATAAAATTTATGTAAACTATTATATTGTTGGCGAATCAAGTCCCCGTGGTAAATTGCAATCTAAAAGATAATATTTTATGCGATGCTTATTCGTTATGTAAAGTCGTCGATCTTGAATAGTGACAGCAAGAGACACTGATTTATATAAATATATACGATGCAATTGTGCATTTATCAACATTATTCTCGCTTATTGAAAGTGCAAGACTTGTAATTTATTTTCCATTCGTAGGTCGTTTACTTTCTACGTTACCAAAGGTCAAAAATTTATGAAAAGTTATATTTCACACATTTTTAAACAAATTTTCATCTCATTATTTATTTATTGTAAATTTACCATATTTAAATTTTTTTTTTAAATTCACTTTAATTTTTGTTATTTTTTTTTATTATTATTTTATTTTTTATCTTATATTTGTTGTATTTTTGTAATAATATTTTTTAACTTATAATATAAAAATTAAAACTTTAATAAATTAAATTAATTAATTAAAATTAAATAAATAAATGAAATGACTGAATGAAATTATTTATTTATAAATTAAATTATGGTATTAATGAATAAATTAATTTTAATAATATATTTATTATATTTGTTTATATTTTATATTATATATTTTTAAATATATAATATATATTTATATTTAAAAAAAATACATTTAATATACATTTGGCTTCCGTTTTCGGTACCGATCGTGAGAGAACTCTTCTGTGTCAAGTGTTGCGTTTTTTGGCTTTGGTGAAGGGAATCAGAGTGTGTGGGTGCAGAAAGGGCAGTGAGTGTGGAGAGGAGGTGTAAAGGAAGAAGGGTGAGTGAAGGCAAATGTGTAAAGGGTGAAAATAAGTTGTGAGAAAGGAAAGTTGAAACGTGCAAATTTTGTTTTGAGGTTAGGTGTAGAAAGTGGTCGTCGGGCAGGCGGGGCAAGAGGTAGGCAAGCTAAGAGCGGGAAACAGCGAGGACTAACTGGTAAGGTAGGAATGTCGACCATACGAAGTCCACAAACGGGCGACAGAGGGCAGGGAGATGAAGCAAGAGCGGACGAGGTTGTGAGCGCGGTTACTGGGGAGAAGGGAGAATATGACAGTAGCGAGGAGGAGGCGGCGTTCGAGACACCGACCAGGGGCGAATCGACAGAGAGAAGGGGATCAGGCACGAGCCAGAAACGAGGGAGACCGTCGAATTTACAGCGCCTCAACAGGCTAGGTAGCGCAGGCTCTAATAGGAGTCTGGACGAATGGCAAAAAAAGGTGAGCGCGACTAGCAGTGAAGGGGAAGATAAGAGAAAAAGAGAGGAAGGGGAAGATGATCCGGAAAGGGACAAGGATAACAAGAAAGTGAAGTTTAAACGAAAAACACCAGACAGAGATAGGGGGGATGGGGGGATGTTTGAGAAGCTAGCAGACCTCATAAAAGGGTTTAGAGAGGAAACAAGGAAGAGTCTGGAAGATATGAATAGGCAGGGGAAAGAAGTTAGGGGGGAAGTGAGAAAAGTAAGAGAAAAGTGGGAAGAGTGGGATAAACTCTGGAAAGAGGAGAAAGACAAGGTATGGGGTAAATTAGAGGCCATAGAGAATAGACAGAGAGAGATTGACGAACAGACAAATAGGGAGATAAAACAACTGGAAGAACGGGTAAGCAAATTAGAAGTTAGGAATGAGCATATGGGGAAGGAAAGAGAAAGTGCGGAAAAAGTAGAAGGGAGTGATAACGTGCAAAATGAGAATGAAATATTGAAGAAGAGACTGAGTGAGATTGAAAGAAGGCTGGAAGGGGAAGAAAGGGCGAAGAGGAAAAATAACATAGTAGTCAAGGGATTGAAAATAGAGAGTGAAACAGGGGAAATTGAAATCAAAAATCTGCTGAGAGATATTGGAATTCGGGTAAGGGTAGAAGGAGTTAAGAGATTAGGAATGACGAAGGAAGGAAAAGAAGGAATGTTTGTAGTAAAAGTAGGGAGTGAGGAGGAGAAAAAGAAAATTATGGAGAACAAAAAATTATTGAAAGGAAGAAGGGAGAGAATTGAAGAGGATTTGACTTGGAGGGAGAGGAAAAGGAGATGGCAAATAGAACAGAGAGCATGGATAGAGAGGAAAAAGGGATGCATGGTATGGATAGGGCGAGACAGACTATGGATAAATGGGGAGGAGTGGGTCTGGGACGAGGAGGAAGAAGAAATAAGGAAAAAGGGAAAAAGAGCTGAGAAAGGTAGAAGAAAGGAAGATACAAAAGAGGCTAGAGAGCAAACAGAGGGGTTTCCAAAAAGCAAGGCGGAAGAGAAGTAAGGAGTACAGGGGAGGGAAGGGAGGAGAAAAAAGTGAAAATAGCTTTCTGGAATGTGTCAGGCTTGAAGAACAAGAATGAAGGTTTCTGGCGGGAGTTAGAAAAGTGGGATGTGATTATGATGAGTGAAACCTGGGCGGATGAGAAAGATTGGAAGGGGATGAAAAGGTTGTTACCTAAAGGGTATGTGTGGACAATGCAAGAAGCAAGAAAGGAACACGTTAAAGGTAGAGGAATGGGCGGCATGGTAGCAGGGGTGAGAAAAGAATTGGCAGTAAAAGGTAAAACAGAGCAGGATAGGGAAGAAAAGGAGGGAACAATGGTAAGAAGGATTATAATAGGGAAAGTCAAAATAGTGGTGGTTTGTGTATATAGAAGAAGAGGGGAAGAGGAAGGTTGGAGAGTAATAAGGAGGTGGATGGAGGAAAAGAAGGAAGAATTGGTTTTGATAGGAGGTGACTTAAATGCCTGGACTGGCGAGCAAGGGGGAGGGACTTGGGATGAAGAAAAGGAGGCATATGTCAGGAGCTCCAAACATAGGGAGATAGACCGGGAGGGGAGGAGGTTACTAGACATAATAGGAGAAACCGGATGGTTTATATGTAATGGCAACATGAAAGGAGATGAGAAAGGAGAGATTACATTTATAGGTAAGGGAGAAACAATAATAGACTACATCTTGGCGGAAGAAAGAATGAGTAATATGATATGCAGTATGAATGTAGGGAATGAGATAGGGTCAGAACACTTCCCAGTAATAGCTACACTGAAAGGTGGCGTCCATAAGCGTGGCAGAGGGAGAAAGGAAAGAGGGGGGAAAAGGAATACGAAAATGGGAGTCTGGGGGGTAGATAAATTAAAAGTGTTTGAACAGAAGATGGAAAAGGAGAATGTTAGATATGAAAAGGAGGAGGGAGTAGACTCGTTAATTAAAAGGCTGAAAGGGTCGATTGAGAAGGTGAAGGATGAGATAGGTACAAAAGAAGGAAGAGAAGAGGGAAAGAGAGGCTGGTGGGACGAGGAATGCAGGGAGAGTAAGGAGAGAATGAAAGAATCTGTAAGAAAATGGAGGAAAGGAGAAATAGAGAAGTCGGAGTACAATAGGAGAAAAAGAGAACATGAGAAGATGCTGGAAGGGAAAAAGCAAAGGGGAAAGGAGAAATACAAGGAAGAAGTAGAAAAAGCAATCAAAGAAGGTAGGGTCTGGGATGTGATAAACAGGGAAAGAGGAGGAAGGAAGGGCGTGAATGAAGAAATAGAAATGGATGAATGGACGGATTATTTTAAGGGTCTGCTAGGGGGAGAACAAAATAGGATTAAAGGGGAAAATAGAAAGACAGTCCAGGGAGAAATGGAGGAAGCGAACGAAATAACAAGAGAAGAAGTGAATGAGGCGATAGATAGACTGAAAAGAAACAAGGCCACAGGAGAGGATGGAGTGGAGAACGAAGCGATAAAGTATGGAGGAGAAGGGATTAGGGAAGTGATGTGGAGGATATGCAACAAGGTCTGGAAAGGAGAAGGGTGGCCGGAGGAGTGGATGACAGGGCTGGTAGTACCGCTTGTTAAGAAAGGGGAGGGTAAGAAGGTAGAAGAGTACAGAGGGATCACTCTCATGCAAGGGGGCTATAAAATATACACAGAAATTCTAAGAAAAAGGTTAGAGAACCAGATAGAAGAGAAGCAAAGTATCCCACACAACCAGACGGGATTTAGAAAAGGGATGGGGACTATAGACAACATTTACGTACTCAATTACTTGGTTAACAGAAACTTAGGGAGAAAAAGAGGGAAATTAGTCGCTTTGTTTGTAGATTTCAAAGCAGCTTTTGACTCAGTGAATAGAAAAGTGCTATGGCAGGCAATGAAAGAGAGGGGAATAGAAGAAGGGCTGGTGGAGAGGATAAAGGAAATTTTTACTGAAACCAGGATTAGGGTGAAGATACGCGGGGAAAAAGGGGAGGTTTTCTGGACAGGAAGAGGTCTAAGGCAAGGGTGCCCGTTGAGTCCACTACTTTTTAATTTGCTACTGGCAGACCTAGAGGAGAAGCTAAAGGAGAAAGGGAAAGGGGGGACGACCCTGGGTAATAGCAAACTATACTCCCTAGCATACGCGGACGACGTAGTTCTAATAGCAGACGATGAGAAGGGGATGAACCTAATGATAAGAATTTTCGAAGAGTACGTGGGAACAAAAGAACTGACGGTGAACGTAGGGAAGACCAAGATGATGTGCTTCAGAAATAAAAAGACCAAAATAGGTTACGTTTGGAAGGTGAACGGACAAACAGTGGAAATTGTGGAGGAGTTCTGTTACCTAGGTTTTTGGTTTGAGTCAGGAGGGGGAAACGATTTGCAGGTGAGGAAAAGAATCGAAAGTGCGAGTAAAGTAATGGGCCAAGTATGGGGTATAGGAAAGAGAAGGTTCAAGGACGATTGGAGAATGAGGATTTGGTTGTTTGATGCGATGGTTTGGGCGGTGTTGAGCTATGGAGTGGAGGTTTGGGGATGGAAGGAACATAGGAAAGTGGAAAGCATACATGAGAGATTTCTGAGATGGGTAATGGGAGTTAGTTGGAGTTGTCCAGGATACATGATAAGGGAAGAACTAGGAAGGGAAAAAATGGTAACTAGACAAATTAAGAGAGCCTGGAGGTTTGAAGAGAAGCTGAAAAGGGGAGAGGGGAGCAGAATAGCACAAGTATGCTTGGACGAAGTTCGGAACAAGGAGACGAGAGGCAATTTGGGAAATTCAAAATGGGAGGAAGAAAGGAAAAAAATGAGGAGTGTTTGTGATATACAGGAAGGGGTTCTGGACTGGCAGAACATTGAATTAGAGCTATTAGTAAGACAAGGAGAAGAGAGATGGAGAAAGATTATGGATTCGAAGTACAATAGATGGTATATGATGGTCAAAGGGGTGACGGAACCAGAATATTTGCAAAAGATGAAAAAGGAAGACAAATGGAATAGGGTGATACGGTTTAGAATGGGAGAAGGAGTGAGAGCTTGTAGATATTGGATGGATGAAGAGAACAATCTATGCAGAGTATGTGGGTACGAAGTGGAGTCATGGGCACATGTGTTAGAGAGGTGTACAGGAGAGGAAGATGGACAGTTGAGTGTGGATGAATGTGTGAGATGGATATTGGATGGTAATGGACAGGGAGTGATGTGGATGAAAAAACTGGAAGAAATAAGAGAAAGCAAGGGATCAGGGCAGAGCCAAACGGGAAATCCTGTTTAAAGGGAAGTAACTTGTGAAAATTTAAAATCTTTAAATCGATGAAAATGCATATGATGGTAAGAGAAAACGGAAGCCCGGGAAGATCGCTCATTGTCTGTAGTATAAGAATAGTATTAATATGATTGTTATTATGTAAGGCGTTGCACTAGAAAATAAGTAGCGGTTAAGGTAGACTAAGGATGAAATGTAAACATATGTACAGGGAGCGGAGGCCCTCAAACCCGTAAAAGGGAGAGTTCAAATATACATACATACATACATTTAATATACATTTATAACAATTTGATTTTTTGTTTGCACACTATTATTAATTAATTTTTTCATAATCAAATATTTGCACAATATTATTCTGCAGTTAATTTTTTTTTGAAAATTTTCCACAATTTGATTGATTTTTAATAGTTTAGTACAAATTTTGATAAAACTAGCATCACCATATAAAATAAAATAATTTTCAATAGAAAATAAAAATTTCGAATAAATACCTATTTTTCGGTTTTTTTTTATTCGTTTTTAAGGTCATATAAATTTCTAAATTTTTTACAAAGTTTTCGAACAACACATTTTGAAGCGTTTTTAATTTTTTCAAGATTTCTCGACAGATTTCGAAAGATTTCAAAACATTCGAAAAGATTTCCAAGATAATCAAAATTTTGTTTCATTTCCTAAAATTCTTGAGAAAGCTTAAAAAGATTTTTAAAAATTTCAGATATATTCAATAAAAATCTGAAAGAAAAAGTTAATCTTCAAACAAAAAGTTGATTATTAAAAAAAAGGTAAATTTACAACGAAAAATGTAACATTTGATATTTCAATTGAAAGAGATTTTTATTTGAAATAAAAAAAATTGAAATCATCACAAAAAAACAAATTTTCAAAAAAATACTTGAATCCTCCACTAAAAAAGCGTGATTTTCAACCAGTTGTATTTTTAACCAAAAAAACAATAACTATTTTTCCAAAGGGGCGAATTTTCTTGAAAAAGTTGGAAAATTATAATTTGAAAGAAAAAATCATTTTTAGTAAAAAATAAAAATTTCGAGTGACTATTTTTGAACTTTCTTTATTATAATTTTCCTAGATTTCTCGAGAAAATTCAAAAAGATTTTTGAAGGGTTGAGAAATGTCCAAAAAACATCTAAAAAATTTTCAAGAATTTTGTTTTATTCTACAGGATTTTACCAACTTTTAAGAAAAATATTAACAGTTTAAAAGATATTAAAGACTTTCTGACGCATGGAAAAAATTTAAAAATATTTTATAAATCTTCGGGAATCTTTCAAAGTTTTAAAATATTTTTAATTTCTTCAAAATTCGAAAAATTCCTGAATATCTTCTAAACTGATTCGAATTATTCATAAAATTGTTTTTAAATCTTCCGGATTCATTTGAACAATTTTGGGAATCTTTTGTCATGTTTTATAATTTTTTTAAAATATTCGCTGAAAATTAATTTTCAAAAATAAAGAATCACTTTAAATATTACCAGGAATTTTAATAATTTTTTTTATTACTTTGAATCCTTCAGAAATCAAGAAAAAACTTTATAATTTTATTCCAAAATCTTCAAAAACCTACATTTTGTTAAAATTTTTTTGAAATTTCTATTCTTCTTGAAATTGTTTAAAACCCTCTGAATATCTTTTAAAACGATTCGAGTTTTTCTTAAAATTTTGAGAAAATTTTTTCGAAATTAAATAAATTGAAATCTTCCAGATTCCTTTTGGAATTTTTTGGAAATATTGTCAAATTTTGTAATGCTCCTAACCTTTTCGTTTCAAATTTTTAAAAATCTACATTTTGTTTAAAATTTTTATTATTTTCAAAGTTGTTTAAAAAACTTTTAAATACCTTTTAAAATGATTCAAATTTTTTTTATTTGATTGAAAAATTAAATAAATTGTCTTGAAATCTTCCAGATTTTTTTTTGGATTATTTTGGAAATCTTTTCGAATGTTTTGAAATCTCTCGAAATCTGTCGAGAAATTAAAAAAAAAATTAAAAACGCTTCAAAATGTTTTGTTTTAAATCTTTAAAATTAAAAAATTTTGTTTTGAAATCTTCTATATCCTTTTCTAAAATTTTATTAAATTTTTTGAAATCTTTTCAGATCTTTTTTAATATTTTCTTTAAATTGATTTAAAAAAAAGTAATTAAAATTTTCTCTGGAATCTTAAGAAAAAAAATTGCATTATCTTAAAACCTTAAAAGTCCATTAAAAACTTCAAAATTTTATTTTGAAAACTTAAAAAAAATACATATTGTTTAAACATTATCGGAACCGATAATGTTTTGGTTGCCGGCACTGAAAATTTTTAAACAAAATGTAGATTTTCGAAGATTTAAAAATAAAATTTTGAAGGTTTTAGGATAATTAAATTTTTTCTGAAGATTTCAGGGAAAATAAAATTTTTTTTTTTATTAATTTAAAGAAAATATTGAAAATTCAAAATAATAAATTAAAAACAGCCACTTAAATTGATATTCACGCAGTATGCAACAATCATTTTTTTTAATTTACAAAAATTTTATTGTATTTTTATAATCGTAAAAAATAAAATTATATTTTGCAAATTCGAGTATAAATTATAAAATATTTCAATATAATTATCATCTTGATAATTAATCTAAAAAAAATGGTTGAAAATTGCTTGCAAATCTTAGTATTTTTTATTTTTCCATTTAGTCATCTCGTTTAAATAATCTTGATTTTTTATGTCGCGATTTGATTAAAATGCAGAAAAGAAGCCTGACACAAATCCCACACATAATAATCTGCGATTTCTATCGTGCTTAATGACTTCTCTCAGTATAGGTGCAATTGCTGCTACAATATTTTTATAAAAAAATGAATATTCGAGAAATTCGAAATATCGTCAAAAAAATTTGCAAGTATTATTATTTTATTCTCCATCAAATAATCAAAAAATTATTCATTATCAAAAATACAATAATATCAAATTTATCAAATGCATCAACAATATTTATTTATGCTATATAGATTTAGTAATGATAATGAACATTGGTGAAAAAAACTACACATTTTGTTCAAATTCGCCGGGATTCGAACCCAGAACCTTCCTTCTAAGCTATGCACTTTTTCTCTACACAAAAAATTTTTTTTGAATTTGGAGTTAATTCAATCAAATTTTTAGTCGAAAATTAAAATAAATAAATGAAAGATTATTACGTTCTTAATTTTACAATGTGAAATAAAAATTTGAAAGTTTTATAAAATTGCTTAAACAATCCTATCTAAAAGAAGTGGTATAACGATATATCTAGAAAAATCTTAAATTTGAACTTTTGAAAATTAAACCTAAAAATGATATACTTGTTTTATGATAGGGCTATTTCTGGAAATTAGTATTTAAAAAAAAAATGTAATACAAAATCATAAGCTTCCACGTTTTTAACAATTCTAGGTTATGTTACAGTTTTACAACAAAAATTGGTATTGAAAACAAAAATTATTATTATTATTTGAAAAATATTAAGAATGAAATTGGGGTTTTTAATTTCGAAAAGTAGAATTTAAGGAAGATTTACAACTTTGGACAATTTTAGGTT
>CAKNXH010081991.1:0-27887 GCA_932178445.1 Andricus quercusramuli
AATTTACGCCATAGACTAGCAATGGAAATTTCCTGACTCGTTACACCAGGCGCCGCACTTCATATAATCACATCATCTATGGCGTTTGATAGTTCGATTCAGTTCAATTCAGTTTGATTTTCAGCATGTTTTCACACAAATGCACAACACGTGGTCTGGAGTTTTAGTTCCCAAACCTTCTGAAAATTCATTATTTCTGTATGAACTGCATGTTTAAAGAGTAGAGGAATAAATATCTGACATCGAAAATACGTCCACGTGTGTCGCACACGTTCTCGGATCTCCAAAATGCCGCAAAGCAAGATATTTCTCCGAAACCGGGCTCTAGGTTATGTCAGCAATGAAGTTCCACACGTGACAAGGTACATTGAAAGAAGAAAAGAGAATTTAATAGTGACTTGCGTCGGCAGATCTTTCCACACGTACGGATGTACCCATTTCACTTTACTCACAATTTCGGGACTTCATCCTGGCGACATAACCTGCATGTCTGGCGACACTTTTCACGTCTACACTGCCAGTGAAAATAAAATTTTCGCCTGGCGCCGAGGTAACGAATTGAAGCACACTTACTCGGGCCATGAGTCCCTTATCCACAATTTGCTTCCCTTCGGCCCGCATTTATTATCCGTCGATGAAGACAGTAATGTGAGAGTTTGGGATATAAAATCGGAAGAGTCGATCGTCGAATTAAACTTCAGCAACAGTGTTTTTAAGATAACAAAAATGATGCACCCGGCTACTTATATGAACAAAATCCTTTTCGGAAGTGAGCAGGGACAAATGCAGTTGTGGAATATCAAAACTGTTAAAATGATCTATACTTTTAAGGGCTGGGATTCAATGATCAGTGCTTTGGAGCAAGCACCGGCTCTTCATGTTGCAGCGGTTGGATTAGCGAACGGTATGTTAGAAATTCGAATTTTATGTTTCTTCTTTATTCATTATTTGACATCTTAGGATTTACGTGACATCCGTTTCTCCAGGGTGTCTAGTGTCCTGGAAAACCTGGAAAAGTCCTCGAATTCGTTTTTATTGGGAAAAACCTGAAAAAGTCCTTGAATTTTGCTCGTGGTCCTGGAATTTTTGTTCTTTTAAAGAAAAAATAGTTTTTTAAACTTTTTCTCTGCTGAGCAAAAAAAAAAAAGATTACCTTTTTAACAAGAAACTGTTTATTTCATCACGGTGAAAATCACGAAACTAGAATCGAAATGGTATTTGAATATTAATGGTTGAAGCAAGAGAAAAATTGGTCGGGCAAAATTAGAGAATTTTGAAAATGAAGTTTGGGACTAGTTATTATTTTAATTCATAATTTATTTGCCTTGTATTTTTATTTATTTTTTTTACAATTGCTTAATCCTAACGGCTGTAATTTTTAGTGAAGAATTTTATTATTTCGTTGCAAATTCAACCATTTTTATTAAAAAGTCATACTTTTTATTTGAAATATCCACTATTATATTATTCGTTGAGAATTCATATTTTTAGTTGAAAATGCCTTTTTTTGGTTGAAAAATAATTTTTAAACTAAAAACGTAAATATTTTTGGCTGAAAATTGTTATTTTTTAAATTGAAAATTCAATCACTTGGGTAAAACTTGGACCACTTTGCTAAAAATTTATTTGTTTGAGGGTTGATTTTTTTGATTGAAAATTTAAATATTTTGCTGAAAATTCTTTTTTTTCATTTAAAATCACTTTGTCAACCTACAAATACTTTTACATTTTTTTTTGCTCAAATTTAATTTTTTTTTAAGTCAAAAATTGGTCTTTATTGGTAGAAAACTAAACCTGTTGGTAGAAATTTTCTCTCTTTTGATTAAAACTGCAATTTTTTGGCTTGAATGTTCAACAATTTCTTTGACATTTTTTCCTGTCCTGGCTGAAAAATCTTTATTTGTTGAAAATTCGACTTTTTGATTAGAAAATTCGTCTCTTTGGTAGAAAATTAATAATTTCAGATTAAAAATTCAACTTTTGTAGAAAATTGGTTTTTCTTTTTGTTAAAAGTTGACCTACTTTATTAAACATTCATTCTTTGGTTGCAGAATTGCAGATTCATCATTTTAGTTAAAAATTCCTTTCTCCAAAATTCAGCTATTTAGCTGAAATCTATTTTACACAAAATTAATAATTTGTAGTTACAAAATAAATTATTTGTTTGTAAATTGGTGTATTTTGTTGAAAATTTGACTTTTTTGATAGAAAATTAATATTCTTTGTTTAAATTTCGTCGTTTTTGTTAATAATTCATCTTTGTAGGTTAAAAATTTAACTATTTTATTGAAAATTTGCTTTTCGTTGTTGTAAATTCATCTCTTTTTTCTTAGAAAATGTATTCTCTTTATTAAAATTTCAATTACTAGGTTGGAATCTAAAAAAAAACTTTAATAAAAAATCATCTTATTGGCTGAAAATTGAACTATTTTGTTAAAAAAACTTTATTTTTGTATGAAAATTAATTTTTTTAATTGAAAATTCAACTATTAAATTTTTTATTAAAAATTCACCTTTTTGGTTAAAAATTCTACCTTTTGTTTGAATGTAGAACTACTCAGTTAAAAACTTATTTTATTTGTTGAAAATTAAAGTATTCTGTCAAAAATGTTTTTTTTTTGCATTAAATTTTTTTTTTGCTAAAAATTTAAATATTCCAGTTTTGGTTGAAAATTCATATTTTTTCAGTAAATTTATCTTTTTTGGTAGAAATGAAAAATCTTCCCACTTGAAAATTCAACTACTTGATTGAAAATTAAACTACTTTTCTTCAAATTTATTATATAGGTTGAAGACTTAACTATTTTGTTGAAAATCCTTTCTTTTCTATGAAAATTAATTTTTTAACTGAAACTTTAATTTTTCCATTTTTTATTTCGTTGGAAATGCAACTGTTTTTAGTTGAAGTTTAATCATTTCTGTTTAAAATTCGATTATTTAGTTGAAAATTCATTTTTTTAGGTTGCAAACTCAACAATTTGGTTAAAAAATCAACTCATTTGTTGACTATTTCATTGCAAATAAACCTAAATTAGCTAAATTATAAACAGCAAAAAAATATTCAATTTCAAAAGTTTCATTAAATTGTTTTTAAAGCTGAAAAAAAGGTGATCTTTGAATATTTTCTATCCTAGCTTCGTGATATTTCACCGTGATAAAATGAACAATGTCCAAAAAAAACTTTTTGTTCTATAAAATCAGATTTTAGGAGCGTAAGAGAAATTTCGCATATGACAGTATATTTCTGTCCTGGAAAACCTGGAAAAGTTCTGGAATTTTTGTTTGAAAAACGCTAGACACCCTGGTTTCTCACAATCACCTTACATACGAATTTTATAATACTAGATCCCTTTCTTTAGAAAAAAGTCAGTTTTCTTTCCAACATTTTGTTATGGATTTTACAGAAAAAAATAACAATAAAAACGGCATTAATCCTGTAACATGACAAATTTAACTTCACAAGCTTACACTTTAGTTTTCCATATTTTTCAAGATGAGTATTTGTTATTTTATCCAAAAAATATTTTAATTTTTAATAAAAAAACTGTTAAATTAAACCAAAAAATACAAATTTTCAACCAAACATTTGAATTTTTAATCAAGATTTTTCAATCAACAAAGGAAAAAAATCTCATCCAAAATGTTGAGTTTTCAAATTATAAAGACGAATTCTGGGGAAAGAAGTTGAATTTACAACACAAAAATATGCATTTTCTATCAAAATAATTGAATTCTTGACTAAAAAAGACAATTTTTCGACAAAATAAGTGAATTTTCAACTAAAAAATATCAATATTATAACAAAAATGAAAAATTCAGCTTTTTAGTAAAAAAAAATTTAAAAAAAAAAGAATTTTCAATAAAATTTGTGGAATTTTTAACAAAAAAAACTTTTAACTAAAATGATGCATCCAAAATCTAAAAAATGAATCTGCAATTAAATAGTTGAATTTTCAACCCAGAAGATGAATTTTCTACCAAAAAAAGACCAGTATAACAAAAAAAGAATAGTTTAATTTTAAGTTGGAAAAATAAGTTTTTAACAAAATAAAATAAATTTTCAACGAAATAGTTAAATTTTCAATCAAATAAATGAATTTTCTGGCAAAAAAATTAAATGTGTAAAAAAATTGACAAAAAATTTAGTTAAATTTTTAATTCAAAAAATTAATTTTCAATGAAAAAACCTAATTTTCAATCAAATAGTTGAATTTTTAACTAAAGAAGATCAATGTTCAACCAAACATGGAATATTAAAATTTTCAGTTAGAAAAAATAATTTTTAAAAAATCTTAGCAAAATATTTAAATTTTGACAAAAAAAAAAGACTTCTCAACTAAAATGATGAATTATCAACCAAAAAAAAAAAATTAATTTTTAACAAAGTAGTTCCACTTTTAACTAAGCAGTTGAATTTTGAACCAAAACAAGTTTTTCAGTCCCTATTCATGATTAACGAAAATCTTTAAAATTTAATCAAATAAAATCATCTAAGATTTTCTGTAAAATTCATAACAAAATGTTAGAAAATAAACCGTGTTTTCTGCTAAAGAAAGTGTAATTAGTGCGCGCGTAGGGCGCACAATGTTCTAATTATTCAAAAAAGATTCAAGATTTTTAAGCATTTTAAAGATTTTTTAAACTATTTGAAATTAAAATAATTTGATTTTTAATTTAAGAAGTGTTCGGGTTATAAAAAAATGTAACTGTTCCATGTTTAATATTTGTGGCTTAAAATTGCTTAAAATGACATAATTAAAAAAATGTAATTCAATGATTGATTCTTTAATTTAGAACATTGAAAATGATAATGTGGATTTTTTCACCCTGAATTCTTATCAATTTATCCTGAGTTCTTTTTAGTTCTTTTGAATTTTTTTAAATCACCTGAATTTTTCCAAATTTACTCAATTCTAGTCAATTCAATGGTTTTTTTTAAATTTTTAATTTAATTGATTCTGAGGATCAATTGATAAAATGATCAAAGGATTCAAAACAATTAAATGCATTTTTTCAAATTCCTTGGCATTTTCAAGCGTATAAAAAAATTTCAAAAGATTTTAAAGGATTTAAAATAGTTATTTCAATAGTTAAATGGGATTTCAAAGCATTTTAAATGTTTTAGGATAATGAATTTTGTAGATATTCGGAAGATATGGAACGATTGTACAGGACCTATAAGGTTTTAAGATATTTTAAAAAAGTTCACGTTATTTTATAAAATTTCCGAAGATTTCAATGATTTAAAGGTATTTCAAAATTCTCAAGGTGTTTTAATACATTTTTAAGGATTTCAGGAAATATAATCAAATTTCAGGGTATTTTATCATATTTTTGTGGATTTCAAAGAATTTATTCACGAGAAGTGAGGTATTTTATAGAGTTTCAAAGATTTGAAATTATTTTTGTAATTCACCCTGCGTCCTTGTTAATTTATCCTGAATTCTTTTTCAATTCTTTGGAGTTCTTTATATTTTTTTAATTCACTTGAATTCTACTATATTTACTCAATTCAATGGATTTTTTTGACTTTTAAAAGTTTCTATTCATTTGATCCTGAGAATCAATGTTGATAAAATGATCGAAGGATTTTAAGCATTTTAAGATATATTTTTTAATTCCTTGGCATTTTCAGAAGCTTAAAAAAATGTTAAGGGATTTCAAAATATTGTAAAGGATATTAAATATTTTATGCTTCTTTAACAGATTACGAAGAAATTTTTTATTGATTTTAGTAACTTAATGGTATTTCAAAGAATTTGAAATATTTTAGGGTTTTTTTTTAAAATTCCCAGTCATTTTCAAGAGCTTTAATAAGTTTCAAGGGATTTCATAAGATGTCAAAGGATTTGTAGTTTGAAGGGATTTCAAAGGCTTTAAAATATTTTAGGGTATTTTAAAATATTTCAAGGCATTTCCAAGAAATTTAACAATTTCAAGGAATTTCCAAGGGTTTTAATAATTTTAAGGAATTTCAAAGGATTTTAATATTTCAAAGAGGGTTTCAACGTATTTATTCACAAGAAGAGAGGGATTTCAAAGATTTGAAGTGATTCTCAAATATTTTTTGCAATTCATTTGGAATTCGCGCTGAATTCTCATTAATTTATCCTGAATTCTTGTAAATTCTTTCGAATTCTTCTAAATTCAATTAATTTATTTATATTTTTGAATTGTTTTCAATTCACTTGATTGCTTTTTAAATTCAGCTTGATTTTTTGATGAATTTCATCTAATTCTTCTCATTCCCTTCAAATATCCTTAAATTCACTCAAAATTTATTGTAATCAATCGAATTTTTTTGATTTTTAAAATTGTTCCAATTCACTTGAATTCTTTTGAATTTAACTTTTTTTTTAATTTCAGAAGATATGAAACGATTTTACAGGACCTAAAAGGTTTTAAGATATTTTAAAAGATTTCACAGGATTTTATGAAATATTATCAGATTTCATGTAATTTCATGGGATTTTATAGTATTTTAATAGATTTCAAAGAATTTATTCACAAGAAGTGAGGGATTTTGTAGGGTTTTAAAGATTTCTAGAAATTTTCAAATACTTTTTGCAATTCATTTGGAATTCGCCCTGAATCCTTATTAATTTATGATTAATTCTTTTGAATCCTTCTGAATTCTTCTAAATGCACTCAATTTTACTCACTTCAGTTGATTTTTAAAAAGTTTTTGTTTAATTCATCTTAGTCTTTTAAACTCACCTTAAATTCTTAGGCATTTTATCAAATTCTTTTAAATTCTCTTTGATTTTTCTAAACTCATTTCAAACTTACTCAATTCAATTAATTTTTTCATATTTTTGAATTGTTTTGAATTCCCTTGATTCTTTTTAAATTCTGTTTGTTTTTTGATGAATTTTCTCGAATTCTTCTCGCTTCCCTTAAATTCCTCTAAATTGACTCAAATGTTACTGAAATAAATGCATTTTTTGAATTTAAAAAGAATGATCCAATTCATTTGAATTTTTTCAATTTCACTTAAATTGTTTTGTAGTCATTAGTCACTTTTTTGATAAGAAATTAGTAGAGGTTCAAAGATTTGAAATTAATTTTGTAGAATTCACCCTGAATTCTTATTAATTTACTGTGAATTCTTTTCAATTCTTTGGATCTCTCGAATCTCTTTAGCTCATTTAAATTCTTCTAATTTTACTCCATTCTATTTAATTTAATGGATTTTTTGGAAATTTTAAAAAGATTCAAAAGTTGAAAATATTTCAGAAGTTTTCAAAAATTCACATTTTTAAATATTTGGAAAAAATTTTTGGAAGATTTTTAAGGATTTTGAAAGGATTCATGATAATTAAAATTTGTCTTAAAATTCATGGGAAAATTTGAACTGATTTTTTATTTTGTAAAATTAATTTTAAGAGAATATTTGAAAACATTTAAAAATACGACAAAGGATTTTGAAAGATTACAACAGATTTCTAAAATCGTCATCACAGATTCTGGAAGATTTTAAGGCAATTTTTGTAATATTCCAAAATGTTGTGAAAAATTCTTGGAAGAATTCGAATAATTTAAAGACATTTAAAAGGTTCAAGAGCTTTGAAAATGGTTTAAAAAATCATTGGAAATTTGAAAATATTTCATAAAATTTTTAACAAAATGTAAATTTTTGATGATTATGAAAAAAAATTGGAAGATTTTTGAGAAGTTTAAGAGGCTTCAAGAAACAAATTTTCTAAAATTCCTGCGAAAATTTAAAACGATTTTTTATTTTGAAAGATTAATTTTAAGATACTATTTTCAAAAAATTTTAACATTTCACAAGATTTTGATTATGGTAAAACAGAATCTGGAAGATTTGAAGGCATGTTTTTTAATTTTTCAGAATTTTAAGAAAAATTTTGGAAGAATGCGAAGAATTTTGAAAGATATTTATTTAGAAGGTTGAAAAGTTTTGAAAATGGTTAAAAAATGATTTTAAGTTTGAAAACATTTCCCAATATTTTAAACAAAATGTGTACTTTTGGAATTTTCGACAAATATCTCTACAAATTTCGAAAATATCTGGAAGATTTAAGATTTAGGATTTTTTTTTTGTGTCATTGTTTTTATTATTTTATCATTTTTTATTTAAAATTTATTTCTGAGAGATTATTCAAAATATTAGGAATAGAGCGAGTCAGTTTAAGAGATCTTTCAAACTTCTTAAAGTCCTAAATATCTTAAAAACTTACTCGAATTTTTCCGAAAATTTTTCAAAATCCTGAAAAATGATACTTTTTCGAAATATTTGTAAGCTTAAAAATAAATTTTGAATTTCCTCTTTCATTTCAGGAAAATTAAATCTTCATTCAACTTAAAAAAGAAATGGACAACTAAACTCAAAAAAGAAATGTTTGTTCGAGATGAACTGATGACTGAAAAATCTTTTTAAAAATAAAATTTGAACTATTTGTTTGCAAATTTGTTTTTTTGGATTCAAAATTGATCTGTTTTTATTGAGGATTTGACTATTTTGTTCAAAATTTGTGTTTCCCAGTTAAAAATGCAACTGATTCAAAATTAATCTTCTTCGGTCGAGGATTCAACTACTTTTTTGGAAAGTCATTTTCTTTCAGAAAAACTCTACATTTTAGTCAAAAATTCATCTCTTTGGTTGACAATGTCACTATTTCATTGAAAATTCGTCTTTTTTTTGTAAACAATTCATCTATTTCATTGAAAATTTATATTTTTGTGTAAAAAAATTGAACTGTTTTGTAGAAAATTGGTCTTTCTTTTGAAAAAATGAATCTTTTTTCACTAAATTGTTCAATACTTAAGAAAAGACATAAGCCTTCAATCAAAATAATAAATTTTTAACAATGCAGTTTATCTTTCACTCCTGTAGTTGAATTTTCGATTAAAAAAGATTAATTTTCAACAAAATAGTTAAACTTTCAACGAAAGAGATGGATTTTCGACGAAAAATATAACTCAAAAAGAAAATAATTTCTTAACAAAGTGATTCAATCAAATCTTTCAAATGAAATGGTTGAATACTCAAGCAAAGAAGAAGATTTTTTAACGAAAAAGTTACATTTTCATTAAAAAAAGACCTTTTTAATCAAAGCGGATGAATTTATAAATCAAAAAGATTGAAAAAAAATAGATGAATTTTCTGTTAAAAAAGATTTCAGTTCACTTTTCACGATGAAAATATGAATTTTTAACCAAGAAATAAGTTTCTACGAAAATCGAAAAAGATGAATGTTCACCCAAATTTGTATTTAAAAAGAAAATAAATTTTTTAAAAAGTTGAATTTTCAGTCAGAAAAGATTCCAGTTGACTTTTGAAGATCAATATATGAATTTTTCAACAAAAAATAAGTTTCTACTAACAAAATTGAATTTTTCATCCAAAAAGACGAATTTTTCAACCAAAAGGGATGACTTTCTAACGAAATAGTTGAATTTTCATCCAACTAAGATGAAATTTGTACTAAAACAGATGAATTTTTCACAAAAAAAGGACAAATTTCTTTAAAAGTTGAGCATTCATCCAGAAAAGCTTTCAGTTCATTTTTTAACATTAAAATATGAATTTTAAGCAAAAAGTAAAATTTATACGAAATAGTTAAATTTTTAACAAAACAATACAATTTTCAACCATAAGTATGACTTTTTAACAAAATAGTTTTATTTTCAACCAAACAGTTGCATTTGTATTCAAGAAAGAGAAAATTTCTCTTAAAACAGATGAATTTTTTATTAAAAAACAAAACAAATTTTTAAAAAATAGTTGAATTTTCACCCAGAAAAAATTTCAGTCCTTTTTTTCAAAACACCAAAACATTAAATTTAACCAAAAAGTAAATTTTCTACAAAATAGTTAAATTATATACAAAATAGTTAAATTTTCAAGAAAACAGTAGAATTTTGAACCATAAAGTATGACTTTTCAACAAAATTGTTAATTTTTAAATGAAAAAGTTGCATTTTTTGCCAAAGAAGATGTAATTTCTGCTAAAGCAGGTGAATTTTCAAATCAGAAAAAAGAATTTCCAAAAAAGAGTTGAATTTCCAACCGAACAGTTCCATTTTTATTCAAGAAAGATGAAATCTTCCTTTTAAAACAGATGAATTAAAAAAAAACTTCAAAAAAATAGTTAAATTTTCATCTAAATATGATTCCAGTTCACTTCCCAACACCAAAATGAGAATTGTAAACTATAAGTTAAGTTTCTGTTAAATAGTCGAATTTTTGAACAAAAAGTATGACTTTTTAACAAGATTGTTGAATTTTCATGCAAACAGTTGCATTGTTTAAGTAAAGTGAAAATTCTTCTGAAACAGGTGAATTTTTAAATCAAAAAGACAGAGTTAAAAAAAAAAAGAGTTGAATTTTCATTCAAAAGGATTTTAATAGACTTTTTTACAGAAAAATACAAATTTAAAACAAAAATTAAATTTAGTAATTGAATTTCAAAAAAAAAAAAAAATTTTGTCTAAGAAAGATGCAATATTACTACTAAAAAGGTATGAACTTTTAAATTAAAAAGAAAAATTTTCAGAGAAAATATTTTTCATCCAAAAAAGATTTCTGTTGACTTATCAGCAACAAAATATGAATTTTAAACAAAAAGGTTAATATTATACGGAAAGAGTTGAACTTTTAACCCAATAAGACGAATTTTTAACAAAACAGTTGATTTTACATTTAAAAAAATGATGTCTTGTTAAGAAAATTGTTAAATTTACAACAAAATTTTAATGTTTTCCGTCGAAGAAATATAAGGCAGAAAAGTATCTGTTAATTGCTAAAGATTTCCTAATTTTTTAGTTACAAATATTTTAAACACATTACAATTTCCAAGAGTTCAGAAAAATGTGTTGAATTTTTTCAAAATTTTTGATTCTGTTTTTGATCTCAACAAATTTTTATTGCTGGTCCACAACATTAAATATCACTTTCGAGATTTCTGAAAACAGCTTTTTCTACTTATATTTTTAAATTGTTTTTAATTCACCTTGAATATTTACGAATTTCATCGAATTCTTCTCGTATATTTTAAATTCCTCTAAATTCATTCAACTTTATGGGAATCAATGGCATTTTTTTACTCAACAATTTTCTTCCGATTCATTTGAATTCTTTGGATTTTACCAAGTGTTCAGGCATATTTTACATTTATCTAACTCTATATCCTTTTTTTCTAACAGGTAGGATTATTATGCACAATTTGGAAGTTGACGAAACCATTTTTGAATTGGTACAAGACTGGGGATTGGTGACTAGCATAACTTTTCGCACTGATGGCAACGAGATAATGGCAACCGGAAGTTTAGCCGGACACGTCGTCTTGTGGGATTTGAATAAAAGGAAGGTGGAGAGCCAAATATTAAATGCTCACAATGGACCCGTAACGGGATTAAATTGCCTGCCGAATGAACCACTGATTGTATCGACATCTCCCGATAATTCCTTGAAGTTATGGATCTTCGATCAAGCCGATGGAGCCGGGAGATTGTTGAGAATTCGCGAGGGATTCGCGAAACCACCGACTTTTCTCCGCTTCTACGGAACCGATGGAGATAATATTTTAACATCTGGAGAAGATTCGTCGATGAGGATTTTCAACACCGAGACGGAGACTTTCAACAAGAGTCTCGGGCGGGCTTCCTATCACAGAAAATCATCGAAACGAAAGGGCATTGCTGTTGAGGATCCTTTGATAATGCCTTATATAACAGAATTTGCAGCGGAGAGAACGAGGGAAAAAGAATGGGATAATATAGTCGCGATTCATCATGAAACGGGAGTTGTGACGACCTGGTCTTACCAGAAAATCAAGATGGGAGAACACAAGTTGCTGCCGGAAAAGATCAAGCATAATCACAGTGTTTGTGCCACTTCTGTCTGCATGACACAGTGTGGTAATTTTGTATTGATCGGGTATAATAATGGAAGTGTTGAGAGGTTTAATATCCAATCTGGAATTCATAGAGAAACTTATGGCGAAAGTGGAGCACATATTGGACCGGTTAGAGGAATCACTGTGGATCCTCTGAATCAAATTGTGGTTACTGCCGGCAAAGATACTATGCTCAAATTCTGGACATTCAAACCACTCAAAGGTAATTTGTTAAAAATTTTTTAATACATTTATTTTAGGGCGTTTTACAACCGGTTAGAGCTAGCCAGGACTTATCAAATGTTCAACTATTTCGTTGATAACTTAATCAATTAAATTTGTTCAAACATGTACTTTTTTGTAAAAAATGCACAAAATTTAACAAAAAAATAACAAATCCAGGGTGTCTAGCGACCTTGAAAACCTTAAAAACCTGGAATTCTCTTTGAATTTTTGTTGCACCTTGAAAACCTGGAAATCTCCTTTAATTTTTCACGAGAACCTTGAATTAATAACAGATTTTTTTATTGAAATGCGAAAAGTAATTTAAATCTTTTAGTCTATTATAAAAGAAACATCTCGTTCAGAAGAAACCTTGCTACTGAAAAGTTTTTTTATTTACACAATAAATAAAGAGATTTCTAGGCATTTTTTATAGACTTCACCAATTATTTTATAGATTGCAATGCACCGACTTTAATATTTAGGGAGGCGACTTGACCGGAAAAGACCAGTAAATGACCGGAATTTAATTTTTAAAAAAACGGGAATTTACTTCTGATCTTAGCAAAATTAAAGTTTTCATTATTTTAATAATTTTGGTCAATTTAGAAAAGTTGAAGATTCCTCATTTTAATTTAAAATTCTTCTCTGGTTGAATATATAACTACTTTGTTTAAAAATCAATTTATCTTTTTTTTTGTGAAAATTCAACTATTTGGTTGAAAATTCAACTATTTCTTTCAAAATTCATGTATTTTGTTAGAAGAATTATATTTTTTGTAAAAAGTTATCTTTTTATTTGAAAGTTAATCTTCTTGTTTAAAAATTCTTCTATTCGGTTAAAAATTCAAGTATTCCAGTTGAATATTTATCATTTCTATTACATATTCATCTTTTAAGTTGAAAATAAAATTATATTTCTGAAAGTTAAATTCTTTTGTTAAATTTTTTTTTTTTTAAGATTCATCGTTTTAATTAAAAAGTCATTTCTTTCATTGGAAAATGAGCTGTTTGATTGAAAATTTGTTTTTTCTTTGGATGTTTTTTGGTAGAAGATTATTTTTTTGAATTAAAAATGTAACTATTATTCTAGTTGAATATTCCATAATTTCAGTTAAAAATTTATGTCTTTGGTTGAACATTCATTTTTTTTATTCCAAATTTAATTATTCGATTTTTGGTTGAAATTTTCAAATAAATGATTTTTCAAAATAATCTTTTTTTAGTTAAAAAGTCGTATTTTTTGGTAGAAATTAATCTTCTCGGTTGAAAATTAATCTTTTTGGTCGAAAATTCGATTATTCTAGTTAAGGATTCATGATTTCAGTTAAAAATTCATCTATCTGGTTGAAAATTCAACTATTGCTCTTAAATATTTACAATTTTATTTCAAAATGCATTACTTTGTTTGAAAATGTAATTATTTTTTTGAAAGTTAGTTTTTTCGTTGTTGAAAGTGTTTTAATAAAAATTAATTTTTTTGTTTGAAGATTCAACTGTTCCAGTTGAAGATTCATTGTTGTAGTTGAATCCTGTTAGGTTTCGTTTAAAATTAAATTTTTTAACTAAAAATGTTACTATTCCATTTTCGTTTCAAAATTATTTTTTTTTTTAGTTCAAAATTCTGCTATTTGGTTACAAATTTGTCTTCTTTAATTAAAAAGTAAACTGTTTCGTTAAAAATTTATGTATTTTGTTAAAAAAAGACATTTTTTGGTGGAAAATTAATCTTTTTATTTAAAAATTAATCTTCTTGTTTAAAAATCCATCATTTTTTAGTTGAAAATTCCTCTTTCTGGTTTAAAAATCAACTATTTCAGTTGAAGATTCATTGTTTTAGTTGGAAACTCTTATGTTTGGGTTAAAATTAATTTTTTTAACTAAAAATGTTACTATTCCATTTTCGGTTGAAAAATATTATTTTTTTAGTTCAAAATTCACCTATTTGATTAAAAATTCATGTATTTTGTTGAACAATTGTATTTTTTGGTCGAAAATTAATCTTTTTATTTGAAAATTAATCTTGTTTGAAAATTCATCTGTTTGGTTGAAAATTCAAGTGTTCCATCCAGTTAAGTATTCATCGTTTTAGTAGAAAATTCATCTTTTTGGTTTAAAATTTATCTATTCTAGTTGAAGATTCATAATTTTATTTGAAAATTCATCACTCCGGTTGAAAGTTTAACTATTTTGTTGAAAACCCGTTTTTTTTTTTTTGGTTGAAAATTAAAACTTGACCGGGAAATGACCGGAAATTTGAAATCGTCCGCCGAATCGCCACCCTGATATTGTGAATAATTCTATAAGTTTTTAATTTCGTTTCCGCTAATATAGAATTTTAAAGTATACATTTTTTGTGATATTCAACTTACAAATTATAAAAATTATTAGTAGAAATATCGATTTTAGTTCAGTTTAAAAAGTTTTGAAAATATTTCAAAGATTTTATAATATTTAAAAGGATTTTGAACATTTTACAAAAATTTAAAGGTTTTCAAAGATTTTAAAACTTTTGCAGTACACCAGATTTCTAAGATTTTAAAATATTTCGAATATTTGAAATGATTTCATTCCATTTTTGACTGAAAATCGATTTTTGTTTAAGTTAAAAATTCAACTATGTGCTCTGGCAATAGTGGAACTACTTGATTGAAAATTGATTTTTTTGTTCGAAGATTCATCTCTTGGGTTGAAAATTGAACTATTTTATTTAAAATTCGTTTTTGTTGTCGAAAACTGATTTTTTTTTGTTACAAAATTAATGTTTTCAACTAAAAATGTAACTATTCCATTTTTTGGATGAAAATTGATTTTTTTAAATTGAAAATTCAACTACTTGTATAAAAGTTGAACCACGTTGTTAAAAATTAATTTTTTTTGTTTGGAGATTTATTTCTTAGGTTGAAAATTGAACTATTTTATTGCAAATTCGTTATTTTTTATTTAGAATTAATGTTTCACCTGGAAATTTAACTTTTCAATTTTTTGATGAAAATTTATCTATTTAGTTAAACATTAGTTTTTTTTTTTAGGTTCATATTTTCGTTTTGAAAATGCAATCGTTTTACAAATACTCGTATTTGGCTTGAAAGTTTAACAATGTGGATAAAATGTTTTTTTTTTCTGTCTTGACTATAAAATCTTAATTTTTTCTTCATTTTAATTGAAAATTCATCTCCCTAATTGAAAATTGGTAACTATTTTGTTTAAAATTCTCTTTTGTTGTTGTTGAAATATCAACTATTTAATTTTTGTTGAGAATTTATCTTTTAGTTGAAAATTCAACTTTTCGTGTTAAAAATTCAACTGTTTTTGGTTGAACTTTAATATTTTTTCTTCAAATATTCGACAATTTGGTTGAAGGTTCATTTTTTTTTGTAGAAAATTCCAGTATTGGTTAACAATCCAACTGTCTTGTTAAAAACTCATCCTTTTTGGTTGAAAATTCAACTGTTTTGTTCAACATTCTTCTACTTTGACGGAAAATTCGTCCCTTTGGATTTGAAATTCATCTTTCTTGTTAAGAATTAAACTGTCTTTTAAAAAATTCAATTATTTTGTTGAAAATACAACTGTTTTTGGTTAAAGTTCAATCTTTTAGGATGAAAATTCGATCATTACGTTGAAAATTCATCTGTGTAGGTTAAAAATTCAACAGTTTGATTAAGAATTCAACTATTTTGTTGAAAATTTAATTATTTCATCGCAAAATAAATGTAAATTATCTCAAAATTAGATAACTCAGTCAAAAAATCAAAAAATGTCATAAAACTGTTGTTAATGTTGAAAAAATGAGAAAGTTCGAAATATTTTCGATTGCAGCGTCGTGATTTTTCACCGCGTTACAAAATATGCTTCGTGAAAAGTATTTTTTATTGCAAAAATAGGGTACTTTGAAAGATTAATTTTTCTGTCCTGGAAAACCTGGAAAAGTCCTGGATTTTTTTGTTCAAGAAACGCTAGACACCCTGGTTAAACAAATGTAAACGTCCGATTGAAACTTTATAAACTATTCTTAATTTAAAAATAATTTGACAAATTAAACGCTCTTATTCAATTCCAAATCCTATTCAAATATTGTTTCAATCTAAAGTATTCCATTTTTAACCCATTTAATTTGAAATTTTTTAATTAAGTATGACATTTTTTTTTAATTTTTAGCAATATTTTATTTTGCATTTTAAATGAGCAATTATAAATCAAATATTAAACACTTAACAATTTTAAACCGAACTATTTAAAATAAAAAGCCTCGAATCGTTAATGTTTCAGAGTATTAAATTTAAACTTTGAATGTTAGAATTTTAATTGTTCTATTTAACAAATTTTTAATAAATGTAAGTGAAATTATTGAATTTTGATGCATAAATAACAGTAGAAAAATTATCAATTTGGAAAATATTTGATTTAGTTTAAGAGATATTTACAAGCTTTCAGGGAATACAAACTTGATTTAAAATTGGAAAATATTTTGAAAAATAAAAAAGTAAATTTAGATTTCTGAAGGTTTCGCAATAAAATTTTCAAGCTTTTCAAATATCTTTAAAGGTTTTAAGAAAATAAAAAGAAAGCTTGCTGGGAAAATTTCAAATGATTATTTATCTTGAAAAACTTAATTTTAAGAGAATATTTAAAAAGTTTCAAAAAAAAACTTTTTTAATTAATAAATGACTGTTGAACAATTATTAATTTGAAAATAATCGAGCAAGTTTAAAATACATTTAGAAGTTTTAAAATTATTCCAAAATAGTTAAAACGTTAAAAGATTTCAAACCATTGTACTAATGTAAACCAATGTACATTTTTAAAGATTTCGAACACAGCATTTATACGCTTTTTAAGCAATTTAAAAGGTTTTAAATGAATAAAAAATGTGCATCAAAATTCCTAGAAATATTAACAATATTTTTTTCTTTGAAAATTTAATTTAAAAAGAATATTTAATGAGATTTCCAAAATTGTTAAAAAAAGAATCTGGATGATTTTAAGATAGTTTTTTTTTACTTTTGCAGGATTTTAAAAAAATCGTAGGAAAAATTCGAGTTTCAAGAAAATAATGTTATTATTAGCTTTTAATTTAATTTAATTTGTTAACATTTTTTGAAGCTTCAATTTTAAAAGCAATTATAAATTTGGAAAAAATTTGTGTTAGTTCAAGAATATTTACCAGTTTTGAGCTCGATTTTGAGAAGATAAAAATTTAATTTAAAATTGGAAAATATTTCGAAAAATAAAAAACTAAATTCAGATTTTTGAAGATGTCGAAATAAAATTTTGAAGCTTTTTATTGATCTGTGAAGGTTTTGAGAAAATAAAAAAAATTTGTAACTCTGCTGGGAAAATTTAAAATGATTTTTTATTTTGAAAAATTAATTTTAAGAGAACATTTAAAAAAAAATTTAATTTTTTGAATAATAAATAACAATTGAACAATTATTTATTTGGAAAATGATCGAGTAAGTTTAAAATATATTTAGAAGTTTTTAAAAGATTCCAAAATAATTTGAAACGTGAAAAGATTTAAAAACATTCAAAACACAATGTAGATTTTTGAAGATATCAAACACAAAATTTATAAGCTTTTTAAGCATTTTGAAAGGTTTTAAATATAAAAAATTTGTATCGAAATACCTTTAAAAAACTAACAATAATTTTTTTCTGTAGAATTAATTTTAAAAGAATATTTAATAAGATTTCCAAAAAAGAATCTGGATGATTTTAAGGTAATTTTTTTACTTTTGCAAGATTTTCCAAAAATGTTTGGTAATGTTCGAATTCCAAGATGATAAAATTACTATTAGATTCCTGGAAAATTTTTTGAATATTTTTTTTAAACAAATTTTTAAGCAAACATTTAAAAAGATTTCAAAATAAATTTTAATGTATAAGTTAATGTTCCTAGCTTAAAATTTCTTAAAATGACATAATTTGACAAATTTATACATTTTTTATCCATTCTTCAATTCATAGCATTCAAAATGATAGCGTGGATTTCTTTTTTTTTTATATTTTAACTGTACAATGTATAAAAGTTATAAATTGAAATTTTGCAGTTTAACGGCTCTTTTAATTTAAAAAAGTTCAATTGAAAAGTTTTTAAAGTTTTCATTTTATATGCGAAAATTACTGAGCATTTGAATTTACATTTTTTAAAGTTTTCATTTGAAAAGCTTAGAATTCAAAAGTATTCCACTTTGGTTGTTTTAATTTTCTGTTCAGTTTTTATAACTTTAAATGAAAACAATTCAATTTTTTATTTTTGTTTTGCAGTCAAAAAGTGGTTCTTTTTCGACCTAGGATAAGAAATATTAAAAATATTGCAATGACATCATTTTAAATGAATATATGGTGTCCAATCGATTGCTATATATTTGAAAAAAAAACTTCAAACGTAAGGTTTTTTTTTATTCTTTAATAACGATTATTCATTATTGTTTTTAAATATTCTACCATTCCTTTAAAGTTTCAACAGATAAGCTTTTTTGTAATCATGTATACATGATCGCACCTTAATTTAAAATTATCTCATTGGAATATTTTAAATATTTGTCATCCTAGGTTGAAAAAAGAACAACTTTTTGGCTGCAAATGCTGTAAAATTCTGTAGATTCTTGTAGAAAATTAAAACTACTATAAAATACAATGTACACAAAAATACAAAAGAGTACAAAATTCGTCTCAGTAATAGAAAAAAAGTTGTACTTCTCTGTAATTTTGCTTGTAATTTATTGTATTTATTTGTAGATTCCTGTGAAAATAGTTTTAGTTTTCTGTACTTTTTGGTAACAATTTTTCCACCAGGGTTTGGTTAAATTTAGAACTATTTGATTGAAAATTTAACTGTTTGGTTCAATATTCAACTATTTCGTGGGCGATTCAACTATTTGTTTAAATATTCAACTATTTTGTTGACAGTTGAACTATTTCGTTCACAATACAACCATTCAACAATGTGGCAGAAAATTAACTTTTTTGTTAAAATTTCATATTTTCGGGTTGAAAATTCTAATGTTTTGTATAACATTCTCATTTTTTTGCTTAAAATTCAACAATGTGAGAGAAAATGAACTTGTTTCTTAAAACTTCATATTTTCATTTTTGTTTGAAAATTCATCTGTTGGTAAAATTTTCATCTTCTTTGGTTAAAAATGTAACTTTTTGGTTAAAAATTAATATTTTTTTGTTTGGCGATTCAACTATTTGGTTAAAAATTCAAATATTTGGTTAAATATTCAACTATTTCGCTGATAATTGAACTATTTTTTTGACAATTCAACTGTTTCATTAAATATTCAACTATTTGATGAACAATTTAACTATATGGTTGAAAATTCACCTATTTTTAAGAAAATTCTTTTTTGTTTGCTTGCAAATTCAGCAATAGGGTAGAAGATAAACTTTTTTGTTTGAAATTCCATATTTTCGGTTTAAAAATTCAACTGGTTTGTAGAAAATTCTGACTTTTTGCTTGAAAATTCAACAGTGTGGTAGAGAATGAACTTTTTTGTTAAAATTTCATATTTTCGGGTTGAAAATTTTACTTTGATTGGCGATTCAACTATTCGCTTAAATATTGAACAATTCCGTTGACAACTGAACTATTTTTTTGAAAATTGAAATATAAATTGAACTATTTGGTTAAATATCGAAATATTTTATTGATAATTTAACTATTTGGTTGAAAATGTTTCGTGTTGGAAATTCAACTGTTCTGTAGAAAATTCTTATTTTTTGCTTAAAAATACAACATTGTGGCAGAAAATTAACTTTTTTGTTGAAACTTCATATTTTCGGGTTAAAAATTCAACTGTTGTGTAGAAAATTCTTATTTTTTGGTTGAAAATTCAATAATGTGGTAAAAAATTAATTTTTTTGCTAAAATTTCATATTTTCGAGTTAAAAATTCAAAAGTTTTGTATAAAATTCTTATTCTTTGCTTGAAAATTCAGCAATGGGCTAGAAAATAAACTTTTTTGTTTGAAAATTCATCTATTTTGGTAAAAATTTCATCTTCTTTGGTTCAAGATGCAACTGTTCAGTTGAAAATTAATATGTTTTGGTTGGTGATTCAAATATTCCTTTGAGCATTCGTCTTCTTCGGGTCGAAACATTTTGTAGAAAAAATTCGCCTTTTTGGCTTGAAAAGTCAACAATTTGACAGAAAATTGAACTATTTGGTTGAAAAATAGCTTTCTTGTTGAAAATTCATATGTTTGGTTGAAAATTTAACTATTTGGTTGAAAATTTGACAATTTGGTTGAAAATTAAACTATTTTTATGAAAATGAAACTATTTGTTAAAAAATTAACTTTTTGTTTAAATTCCATATTTCCGGGTTCAAAACGCAATTGTTTTGTAGAAAGTTCGTTTCTTTTTTGTTCGAAAATTCATCTCTTTTGGTAAAAGTGTAATATTCTTTGATTTAAAATGCAACTGTTTGGTTGAAAATTAATTTTGTTGTTGTTGAACATTCATCAGTTTAGTTAAACATTCATCTTCTTGGTTGAAAATTTAACTATTTTGTTGAAATTTTTTTTTACATTGAAAATTCATTTCTTTAACTGAAAATTTGACTGGGTGATTGCCAAAAAGTTGACCACTTTAAGTGGCAGTCATTTTCATTTTTCCACTGAATAATAATTTTTCTAATATTATCTCGTTAAAGTATTCATACCAAAGCACAGTTTTTTTAAGCTTAAAAATTGTTGACGTTTTCGTTGTTGTAAAAAAAAATGAAGAGTAGGGTTCAATATTTTAGAGTTGAGTATTTTAAAATTTTAATTTTTTTGTAATATTGTAGGCATTTTTGAAATTTTCTAGTTTTCAAAAATCTTATTGTCTAAAATGGTAGCATTTTTGACATACATCCAATTAATTCATTTTTTACTGAAAATTTATCTTTTTTAGTTGAAAATTCAAGTATTTGGTTAAAGATTAATATGTTTTGTTGAAAATTCGTCTTTTTGGCAACAAAATTATTCTTTTTGGTTAAATATTCATTTTTTGATTGAAAAATCAACTGTCTTGTTAAAAATTCTTCTTTTTGGGTTGAAAATTCCACAATTGTGGTAGAAAATTCAACTATTTGGTTGACAATTGAACTTTTTTTGTTGAAAAATTCAACTATTTTGATTGAAGACTCCACTATTTGTTTGAAAATTCAACTATTAGCTTGAAAATGAACTTGTTTTGAAAATTCATATTTTTGGATTGAAAATTCAATTGCTTTGTTAAAAGTTATTTTTTGTTAAAAACTCGCTTTTTTTGGTGGAAAATGATTTCTTTTAAATGAAAGTTTAACTGTTCCATTTTTTGCTAAAAATTTATATTTTTTATTTAAAATTCAAGTGTTTGGTCTAAAGATAAACTGTTCGGTTGAAAATTCAACTATTTGCTTTAAAGTTAACTTGTTTCAAAAATTCATATTTTCGGGTTGAAAATTTTTATGTTGAAAACTCGCTTTTTTTTTGTGGAAAATGATTTTTTTTACATGGAAGTTTAAATATTCCATTTTTTGTTGAAAATTTACATTTTTTAATTTTAAAATCAAGTGCTTGGTTGAAAGTTCAACTGTTTGGTTGAAAATTCAACTATTTGCTTTAAAGTTAACTTGTTTCGAAAATTCATATTTTTGGGTTGATAATTCAATTACTTTGTTAAAAGTTCTTTTTTCTGTTGTTAAAAACTCGATTTTTTTCTGGAAAATTATTTTTTTTTACATGGAAGTTTAAATATTCCATTTTTTGTTGAAATTTTGTCTTTTTCAATTTAAAATTCAACAATTTGGTTGAAAATTCGTCAGTTTTTGGTAGTAAATTTATATTTTCGGTTGTAAATTGAACTGTTTGATTACAAATTCTTTTAATTTCTGTTGTAGAACCGAGGACGCAGATAACGTTAAACGAACCCGTCGAATTTTTGCGAACACACAGGGACAACTCTCTGATCGCTCTGGCTTTGCAGGATTTCAGCGTAGTCTTGGTAGATTTGGATACCAGACGATTGGTTCGTAAATTCGAAGGTCACACAAATGTCTTAACTGATGCGACCTTCAGTCCTGATGCTAGGTGGCTGGTCACAGCATCGAGGGACTGCACAATACGTACTTGGGATATTCCTTCTGCTCATCTAATAGATATTTTCCAGGTAATTTATAGATCAAATATTAAATTGAAAGAACATTTTTTTCTAAAGTGTCTGATAATTTTTTCGGGATATACTTTTTCTTCTTTTTTTTTATTTTTAAGAATTTTCTAGTTAAATCTGAATTACAGGATTGGAAATATACTTAGATAGGAAAAAATTGAATTTAAATGTAGTACTGACAATGGTAATGGGGTTTGATAGAAGGAGGGATAATAAAAAAGAATGGATTGGGAGCTGGGCAGGAGTAAAGTTAGAAGAAGTAAAGGAATTTTGATATTTGCAGGGTGGCGACTTGACCGGGAAACTGGGAATTTTATTCACCGGAAAATAAACGGGAAACGACCGGGATTTTAATTTAAAAACCGGGAATTTACTTCTGATCGTAGCATAATTCAAGAAATATAATTTCACTTGGAATAGGGAATTTTTTACATGAAACGGAAATTATTTTAAAGAATTGTGATTCAGATTTTGAAGAAAGGAATTGAAAAAAATCCCTGTTCCAGGTAGGAATTCATCACAATTTGAAAGTACCCTCTTCTGAATTTTAAATAAAGAAAGTACTTAAAACAGTCTTTAGAGTAGAAGTAGTATTTCAAAGAAGAAATATTTCTGAATAATAATAGAAATTGTTTTTACATTGCTCGTTGAAAATTCATCTTTTTTCAGTTAAAAATTTAACTACTTGGTTATAAGTGAAATTCTCTTGTTGAAAATTAATTTTATTGGTTGAAGATTCATTATTTTAATTTAAAATTCATCTCTGGTTGAAAATGTTACTACTTTCTTGAAAATAAGTTTATCTTTTTTTGATGATAATTCAACTATTTGGTTGAAAATAGTTATTTTGCAATTAGATATTAAATATTATTTATTCGTTCATAATTAATTAATAATAATTAAAAAATAATTAATAATTGTAATTTAATTTAATTAATAATTAAAAAATAAAAATAATAATTAAAATTATAATTAATTAATTATCTATTCGTTGATAAATGTTTGTGCTTTGTGGAAAATTCGTCTTTTTCTTGTAGAAAATTAATCTTTATGGTTGAAAATTCATCTTTTTGGCCTAAAATTCAACAATTCCAGTTCAAGATTGATCATTTTAGTTGAAAATTCACCTCTAGTTGAAAATATTACTATTTTCTTGAAAATCAATTTATCTTTTTTTTATGAAAAATTTTTTGGTTCGAAATTCATCTTTTTGGCCTAAAATTCAACTATTCCAGTTGAAGATTCATCATTTTAGTTGAAAATCCATCAGTTTGGTTGAAAATTAATTTCTTCCACTGAAAATTCAACTGTTGCACTTTTAGTTGGAAATTGACCTTTTCTACTTCAAAATTCAACAATTTGGATAAGAAGTTGTCCTTTTTAAAAGAAAATTCAACTATTTTGTTGAAAATTCACGTATTTTGTTAAAAAATTAATTTTTGTTGTTGAAGATTCATCTTTTTAATTTAAAATTCATCTCTAGTTGAAAATGTAACTACTTTCTTGAAAATCAATTTATCTTTTTTTGATGAAAATTCAACTATTTGGTTGAAAATTGATATTTTGCATTTGAAAATTAAACTATTCGTTTAAAAAGGTATGTGTTTTGTGGAAAATTCATCTTTTTCTTGCATAAAATTCAACTATTCCAGTTGAAGATTGGTTTCAAAATTCAACAATTTGGATAAAAATTTACCTTTTTTAATAGAAAATTCAATTATTTTGTTGAAAATTCACGCATTTTGTTAAAAAAACCTTTTTTTTTTTGGTATAAAATTATCTTATTTTTCTTTGAAAGTTAATCTTCTTCTTTAAAAATTCTTCCCAGTCAAAAATTCAAGTATTCCGGTTAAACATTTATAATTTTAGTTGAAAATTAATTTTTATGTTCGAAATAAAATTATTTCTTTAAAAGTTGAACTATTTAGTTAATTTTTTTTTGAAGATTCATCGTTTTAATTAAAAATTCATTTATTTGCAGTTCAATTTTTATTTCTTCAAATGGAAAAATTTTTAGTTTTAGAGGCGAATTTTTTAATTTCATTGACCGTGAAAAATGTTTGCGAGCCGGGAAAAACCCGGGAATTTAGTTCTTTAATTAAAGCGCTCACCCTTTTCGTGAAAAATTCGCCTTTTTTGTAGAAAATTAATCTTTTTGGTTGAAAATTAATCTTCTTCTATAAAATTCAACTATTCCAGTTGAAGATTCATTATTTTAGTTGAAAATTCAACAGTTTGGTTGAAAATTAACTCCTTCAACTGAAAATTTGAATGTTCGTGTTTGGTTCAAAATTGATATTTTCTTGTTCAAAATTGAACAATTTGTCTGAAAATTTGTCTTTTTTAATTGAAAATTCAACTATTTCGTTGAAAATCCACATATTTGATTAAAAATCGATTTTTTTTACAAAATTATTTTTTTGTTTGCAAGGTAATCTGTTTGTTTAAAATTTTTTTTTTTTGGGGGTTAAAAATTCAAGTATTCTAGTTAAATATTTGTCGTTTTAGTTGAAAATTCATCTTTTAGGTCGGAAATAAAATTATCTGGTTGAAAGTTAGGTTCATCGTTTTAATTAAAAATTCATTTCTTTGGTTGAAAATTAAGATGTTTGATTGAAAATTTGTTTTTTCTTTGGGTTTTTTTTGGTAGAAAATGATTTTTTTTAATTAAAAATGTAACTATTATTCTAGTTGAATATTCCATAATTTTAGTTAAAAATTCATGTCTTTGGTTGAACATTCATTTTTTTATTCGAAATTTAATTATTCAATTTTTTGGTTGAAATTTTCAAATAAATGATTTTTGAAAATAATCTTTTTTTAGTTAAAAAGTCGTATTTTTTAGTAGAAATTAATCTTTTCGGTTGAAAATTAATCTTTTTGGTCGAAAATTGGATTATTCTAGTTAAGGATTCATAATTTCAGTTAAAAATTCATCTTTCTGGTTGAAAATTCAACTATTGCTCTTAAATATTTACAATTTTATTTGAAAATGCATTACTTTGTTTGAAAATGTAATTATTTGTTTGAAAGTTAGTTTTTTCGTTGTTAAAAGTTAGTTTTTTTCTTGAAAGTAATTTTTTAACTGAAAATTTAACTTATTCCAATTGAAAATTTCATAGTTTTAGTTAAAAATTCATCTGTTTTGTTAAACATTAATTTTTTTAACTTAAAATTTAATTATTAAAGTTTTGGTTGGCAATTTAACTTAGGTTGGTTTAAAATTAAATTTGTTAACTAATAATGTTACTATTCCATTTTCGTTTGAAAATAATTATTTTTTTTAGTTCAAAATTCGGCTATTTGGTTGAACATTTGTCTTCTTTAATTAAAAATTCAACTATTCCGTTAAAAATTAATGTATTTTGTTAAAAAATTGTATTTTTGGGTAGAAAATTAATCTTTTTATTTGAAAATTAATCTTTTTGTTTAAAAATTCATCTTTTTGGTTAAAAATTCAAGTGTTCCAGTTGAATATTCATCATTTTAGTTGAAAATTCTTCTTTTCGGTTAAAAATTAAAGTATTCAAGTCAAATATTTATGATTTTAGTTGAAAATTCGTCTTTTAGGTTGGAAATAAAATTATTAGGTTAAAAGTTAAACTCTTTTGTTGAAACCTATTTTTTTTTGGTTGAAGATCATCGTTTTATTTAAAAATTAATTTCTTGTGTTGAAAAATGAGCGGTTTGATTGAAAACTGGTTTTTGCTTTGAATGTTTTTTGGTTGAAATTTATTTTTCAACTAAAAATTCAACTATTATCCCAGTTGAATATTCCATAATTTTAGTTAAAAATTCATCTCTTTGAACATTTATTTTTAATTCAAAATTTTATTATTCAATTTTCGGTTGAAAAATTATCTTTTTTAGTTGAAAATTCGTCTTTATTGGTAGAAATAAATCTTCTTGGTTAAAAAATTCATCCTTTTGGTGTAAAGCATAATTATTTAAGTTAAAGATTCGTCATTTCATTTAAAAATTAATCTTTCTAGTTTAGAATTCAACTATTCCAGTTGAATTTTTACAATTGGGTTCGGTTGACAATTTAGCTTTTTTAGTAAACATTAATTTTTTTGTTTAAAAATTCAACTATTTCAGTTGAACATTCATTGTTTTAGTTGAAAACTCTTATTTTTGGTTTATAATTAATTTTTGTTTAAATTAAAAATGTTACTATTTCACTATCGGTTGCAAATTATTATTTTTTAGTTCAAAATTTAACTATTTGATTGAATATTTGCCTGCTCTAATTAAAAATTAAACTATTTCGTTAAAAATTCATGTATTTTGTTGAAAAATTGTATATTTTGGTAGAAAGAAAATCTTTTTATTTGTAAATTATTCTTATTCAAAAATTCATATTTTTGGTTTAAAATTCATCTATTCAAGTTGAAGATTAATAATTTTATTTGGAAATTTATCACTTTCAAAATTCATTTATTTTGCCATGCTTTGCTCTGTTGTGTTAAAGGATGTTTAGAATGAACTTCATGAATTAAAATAAATTTTTGCGTTTTGTGGCAAATATGAATATGTTATTTTTAGTTGACCAGGAAAATTGAAAAACTTGACCGGGCTAAACCGGGCAATGACTGGGAATTTGAAATCATCCACAGAATCGCCACCTTGATTTGGGATAACTTGCAAAGTCGAGATATTAGAGCTCATGTGAGGGAAATAATAAAAAAAAGTAGCAAGGGTAATGAAACGGTTATATAGAATAGGTAAGAGAAGGTTAAAAAAGATTGGAGAAGGAGAATGACTAGTAAATGGTAGCAAAGCTAGAACTTAGGAAGGAGATAGAAATCTCGAACGGAGAGTTTGGAGGCGGGGAGACTGGGAATAATACGGAAAAGTTGAGAAAAACAGGGAGAAGTATAGAAAAGAAAGAGAGGAAAGAAGAAATATAGCTATAAAGGGTAAAAAATTAGAGGGGAAGGAATTGAAAGGAGTGGAAGAAGTGCTAAAAGGGATGCATGCGAAGGTAGAAATAGAGGAAGAGGGAAGTATAGGAAAGGAAGGAGGAAGAAGAGAGTAAATGGCAGTGGTGAGAAAAAAGAGAGTGTGGTATGGAAACTCGGAGAGAATAGAGGGCTCGACATGGAAAGAAGGGAATAAGTATAAGTTAAAGAAAATAGCGAAAGTGGAATGAAAGAAGGAAAACCCAACGTGGGTTAAGTATGGCAGAAGAAATTGAGAAATTAAGAGCAAAGGATAGGGAGAGGAGGGGGGAAGAAAAAAAGAATAGAAAGAATGTCGCCTGGATATATGGCGAAAGAAGTAGCGCAAAGGGTTAAATTATGTACTAGAGTGGGAAAGAGTGCATGAAAGTTCGAAGGGAAGCTATAGGAAGAGGGAAAGAAGTTAGCCAAAAAGTACTTGAAGGCGGTAGAAGAAAGGAGAGGGAGGGCGATAAAATTAACGAGATGGGAAGAAGAAAGAAGGGAGTTCCTTAGGGATAGAGATATAGGATATGGAACTGGAGTAAATTGTGAAGAATTGGAGAAAAGATATCAAAAAAGACAATTAGAAAGATGGGAGCATGTATGGGAAGGATGTAGAAGAGGGATTGAAGATAAAGGAATCTGGCAAGAGAGTGTGGTATTGATGAGTGTGGTATTGATGAGTGTGGTATTGATGAGTGTGGTATTGATGAGT
>CAKNXH010081992.1:7639-23710 GCA_932178445.1 Andricus quercusramuli
TTTTTGGATAAAAATTAATTTTTATGATGAAAATTCACCTTTTGTGTCTACAAACTTTTCCTTTTGTGTAGAAAATTCGCATTTTAAGCTTGAAAATTCAACTTTTTTTGCTAAAAGTTCGTCTTTCTGGTTTGAAAATTTACTTTTGTTGAAAATTCACATTTTTGGGTTAAAAATTTAACTGTTTGGTAGAAACATCATCTTTTTTGTTTGAAAATTCATCTCTTTTGGTGAAATTTTCACTTTTATTGGTCAAAAATTCAACTGTTTGGTTAAAAATTGATATTTTTTTGGTGTAGATTTAACTATTTTGTTGAAAATTCGTGTTTTTTTCGTTTCGAAAATTAATTTTTTAAACTTAAAATTAGCTTTTCCATTTCTGGTTGAAAATTGATCTTTTTTAGTTGAAAATTCATGTATTTCATGAAAATTCGTCTTTTTTAGGTTTTGGTTAAAAATTCAACTGTTTGGCTAAAATGTAATCTTTTTTTTTTGAAGATTCAACTATTTTATTGGAAAACCGTATTTTTTTGTTGAATTTAACTGTTTTTTATTAAAAATAAGCCTTTTTTGTTGAAATGTCCACTGTTTGATTAAAAATGAACTTTTTTTGCAGATATTGGCATTTTCAGTTGATAATTTTACTATTTTCAAAAAAATTTGCCTTTTTGGTTTGAAAAGTCAACTCTTTTGTTCAAAAATCGTCTTTATGGTTTCACGATTCATCTCTTTTGGTAAGATCTTCATTTTTATTGGTGAAAAATCAACTGTTTGGTTGAAAATTTATCTATTTTGGTTGAAGAATTAACTATTTTGTTTAAAATTTGTTTTTCCTTTATTGAAAATTCGTCTTTTTTAAATTTTGATTGAAAATTCAGGTATTTCGTTAAAAATTTGGCTTTTTGGTTGAAAAATTTATATCTTCAAGTATAAATTTAATAGTTTTTTGGTTAAAAATTCAACTTTTTAGCTAAAATAATCTGTTTTTTTGTTTGTTAGAATTTAACTGTTTTTTTTATAAAAAAATACATGAACTGTCAACCAAATGAGTAAACTTTCAACCAAGGAAATGACTTTTCAAATAATAAGATAAATTTTCAACGAAGAAGATTAATTGTCTATAAAAAAATAATCGTTATCAAAAAACGTAAATTGACAATCAAATAGTTGTATTTTCATCAACAATGAACAAACTTCTATAAAAAAAAGAACAATTTTAAACCAAATAGGTAAATTTTCAATTGAAGAAATTAATTTCCAAACCAAAAGATAAATTTTCAACCGAGAAGATTAATTTCCTACCGAAAAAATAAATTTTTAAAACAAAATACATGAATTTTTAACAGCGGAGATTAAATTTCCACTAAATACAAAATTTCAACCAAATACGTGAATTTTCCAAACAAAAAATACTTTTTAAAAAAAAAGATAAACTTTAAACCAAGAGAACTAATTTGCTACAACATTAAATTTCGATAAAAAAAAACGAATTTTCAAAAAAAAAATGAATTTTTAATCAAAAAGATAAATTTCGAAACAAAAAGATTAATTTTCTATCAAAAAAAGCGAATTTCAATAAAATACATGAATTTTCAACAAAGTAGTTAAATTTTCAAATGAAAAAAAATCAATTTTCTACCAAAAAATAATAATTTTCAACAAAATATTGTAATTTGCAACAAAATAGTTAAATTTTCAAATAAAAAACAAATGTTAAATTAAAAATATCAATTTGCAACCAAAAAAGATTAATTTTCAAACAAAAAGATCAAATTTCTAACAAAAAAGAAGAATTATCAACAAAATACATGAATTTTTGAGAAAGCAGTTAAAGTTTGAAATGAGAAATATCAATTTTCATTTAAAAATATAAATTTTTATGTAAAAATGGAATAGTTACATTTTGAGTTTCAAAAATTAATTCTTCACAAAAAACGAAATTTCCATAAAATACTTTAATTTTCAACAAAATAGTTGAATTTCCAAATACAAAACACGAATTTTCAATTAAAAATATCAGTTTCGAAACCAGAAGATTCATTTTCAAACAAAAGGATTCATTTTCTAACAAAAAAGAATTTTCAACAAAATACATGCATTTTCAACAAAATAGTTAAATTTTCAAATAAAACAAAATCAGTTTTCAACTATTATAAAAAATAATTATTTTCAACCAAATAGTTGCATTTTTAACCAAAAAGATTGAATTTCTACCAAAAAAGACGAATTTTCAACAAAATAGTTAAATTTTCAAATAAGAAATATCAATTTTCAACAAAAAATGGAATAGTTACATTTTTAGTTTCAAAAATTAATTATCAACAACAACAAAAAATTCAAGAAAATACTGCAATTTAAACAAAAAATAGTGAAATTTTCAAATACAAAAGATCAATTTTCAACAAAACAGTTGCATTTTCAACTAAAAAGATTAATTTTCTACCAAAAAAGACGAATTTTTAACAAAGTAGTCAAATTTTCAAATAAAAAAAAAACAATTTTTAACCAAAAATGGAATAGATACATTTTTAATAAAAAAAAAATTCTCAAAAACGAACAAACGAATTTTTAACAAATTATTTTAATCCTCAACCAAAACCGATTAATTTTCAAATAAAAAAAAACGAATTTTCTGCAGGAGTTGAATTTTAACCCGAAAATGTAAACATCTACATATAAAAAATAGTTGAATTTTCAACAATGAAGATTAAATTTCTACCAACAAAGACGAATTTACATTAAAAGACTTAAATTTTCAACAAAAAAGTTATTTTCAGCCAGAAAGAACTGAACAATCAACTTTTAACTAAAAATAATTGGATTTTCTTTTTGGGTTATATTAATTCAGTTTTGGAAAACTATTGCTTTATTGTAAATAAAAGTAGCTGATTCAAATATATTTTAATATTTTAACTCTAAATTATTAAAGAGATTCTCTCATCAGTTGTCATTCATGGACTATTGACATTAATTTTCTATTTATTATAATCACTACTCAATATTTCTAGGTATTTAAATGATAAAAGTGGAACCTGCATCCGAGTTTCCTGATATTGATGTAGAGAAAAATCTAATTATACACGAATCCGAAAAAATTATGCGCGAAATGAATTTCAGAAGAGAAAATTTATTTAAATTCACCAAGCGACTATTCCATTAATTTTTGCAACAATTAATTTAAAAAAAATCTTTTTAGAACGAATTACTAATTGGGAAAGTTCATTAGCAAGCTTGAATTCCTTTAAATTGAGGTTAAATACGCTTTTTATGGCTTGAGTTCAAACTTCAGGGATATCTTTCCAAATATAAACATTTAGAAAGGGTCGAAATAGTTATTTGTATTTAAACAATAACAAAAACGTACCTGTATTAATGTTTGTAGTGTTTTCATTTTGACTTTCCTTCTTCATCTCCAGGGTTGCTGTTTCAAAATTAACCCCCGGGCCTTCATCGAGAATATTGTCATCCAACATGATTCAAGAAATGTCAATCTAATGCTGTTTTGTTATCTTTTTTAGGACATGTCAAACTGTCAAAACAGTTTTTTCGTTGCGGTCACGATCTCTAGTTCAGTTTAAGATATATCTTTATTTAAGATAGGAAACCTCATAAGAGTTTGTCCCGCTAGCCGCTAGGTCGCGATACTTTACTCTAGGGGTGGGTTAGAGCAAAGATATATAAACCTATGCGGCACCTCACTAGCGAACCTATAGTAAGTTCTAAGAACTAAAAAATGACACTAGTTAAGAAGAGACAACATTTCATGAATTTTGATTGGCTTGAGTTGGCGCAATTTTCAAATCACAATTTTATTTGCAAGAAGATTTAATACAGAATAGAAACAAAACTCATCTCATGAAAATTGAAAAATTGTTCCGGAGGTTAGTTATTAAGGTTACGGTAGAATAATATTTACTTTGAAACACATTAAAAACAATTATAAACAAATGGATTAGAAAAAAAAACACTGTTCAAACTCTTCGCGGTCCATGAAAATATAAAAGTTGCGGTACAGCGGCGAACATTGGAAGGGGAACCGTGTCTCAACTCTTCCTAGAAGATCTCTAGGGTGAGTGTAATGGCCACCAGTGCTGAAGTTTATTTACTATCTTTGGAGAATTCTCAGCAGCGCTGGGACTCCCATGCTGTTTCGAAGTCGAATGTCGAACGGATCTCTCTTTCTATCTTCACACGTTAGAAGAAGAGGTCCGTTCTATTTTCGACTTTCGACACGGTATCGGAGTCCCACTGCAGATTGCGATTGGTTCTTGGACACTGAAATTCAGTTGATTTGATCGATGAAGATCGAAAGCCGGGGCAAAGAAAAAGATATTATAAGCCTAGATGCGGCACCTCACTAGCGAACCCTATCTTGGTCCCAAGAACTAAAAAAATACCATTGGTTGAAAAGAGACAGAGATATCTCCATCTCTTTTTAACTAATGGCATTTTCTTAGTTCTTGGAACTTATTATAGGTTCGCTAGTGAGATGCCGCATCTAGGTTGTTCAGAGTGAGCAAAGAGAGCGATAGAATTTAACTTTGAGGATTGTATACATTTGTGAATATGACAAATAACAGGAGATTGGCACGAACGCCAATCACGTTGGCATGAATGCGAAAATTTACATCTGCAAATTAAATCATTGTCAAGTTCCGCGGAACGCGAAAAAATGGATTATTTCACCAAAAGTAAATTTCTTTTGGTCGAAGATATATATTTAAATGCTCATGATTTCTTATTTAATCAACTGGATTTACTTACTCTGGAATACGCTGCGTCTGAAAGTTTGAATCAATCAAAAATTATAAGAAATGATTCGGTATCAGTTAAACTTCCGCAAATTAAGTTACCAGAATTTTCTGGAGATTACCAAGATTGGGAAAACTTTAGAGACTTGTTTGATTTACTTATTATTCAGAATGATTCTTTGTCTAATGTCACCAGACTTCACTATTTAAAAACATCTTTAAAGGGTGACGCTGAGAGTTCATTGAAACATGTTGTCATTTCGAAAGCTAATTTTGTAGCAACTTGGGAGTCGCTAAAGAACAGATACGATAATAAAAGAGTACTAATTACTGCTCATTTACAACAATTCATTGCCAACGGCAATACCACGCTGAAAACACCAGTTCTCGTTAGATCACTTAAGTTAAGCAGTGTGGGCGCGGTTAGTACTTGGATGGGTGACCGTTCAAGGAGAATACTGACTGTGTGCTGTTGGCATGTCGTGGGTGTGGTGAGCCCACACTTGTAGTTATTTACAAGAAACTATCCACCTAGAAACACTACCCGAATCGGGTAGTGTCACGCCTACCCCGAAAGGGAAATGGCTTAATGGTATACATACACACATTAATATGCCTAATGTATCGAATAACTCTTTAGAAGATTTAAGAAAGTTGCGCGATACTACAAATGAATCTCTGGCGGCTCTCAAAAACCTAATGCGCGAAACTAACTCATGGAGTGACTTATTAGTCTTTTCAATATCAAAGAAGCTCGATATTGCATCCTTGAAGGAATGGGAGATGCAGATTGGTGTTGACACTGACTACCCAACATATAAGGATTTGGATGTATTTTTAGAAAAGCGTATTCGCGTTTCGGAAGCCATTAAAGCTTCTAAGGTCGGTCTAAGTTCACAAGAAAAGGGTAAGTCAGTAGTCAAAAGCCACAATACATCATCCATTTTGAAATGTTTATTTTGTCGGGAGAATCACACACTTTTTAGATGTAAAGAATTTAAAGTTTTGCCTACTGAAAGAAGAAAGGAATTTGTGTTTCAAAAGCACGCTTGTTTAAATTGTTTGTCGCCAGGTCATATGTCTAATCAATGTACTAGTAAATTCACTTGTACAAAATGTCATCGAAAGCACAATACGCTTCTACACTATGAGAATAGGAACACAGTGGCTGACTCGGCTGCTCTTACAAAGGAGAATAACTCAGTAAGTCCTAACTTAAACAATTCTCAAATTCCGTCTACTTCACAAAATATTCAAAACGCTGTAATGAACATTGATCAGCCTGCAATAATAAGGGGAGCGCATCATGTCCTGCAGAATAATAAACCCACTTGTCTTTTAAATAATTACGACAGGATTCCAGGTTCCATCTTACTTGCCGCAGCAGTCATAAAACTAGAATCAGACAATGGTAGATTCGCGAGTTTTCGCGTATTGATGGATCAAGGATCAGAATGTAGTTTTCTATCTGAAAGAGTTTTAAAGACATTACGTCCCACTTATCAAAGAATTAACATCCACGTATATGGCGTTGGTGGAAAATTCATCGGAACCGCTAAAAGGATAGCTCAAGTATGGTTAAGTACTAAGGAGTCAAAGCAAACTCCAATTTCTTTACAAGCCCTCGTCTTGTTCAATTTGACTCCATACACTCCTTCCAAATTGCCAGATAAGGCAAATCTGAGCGAATTATTGAATTTCAGCTTAGCGGATCCCGATTTCTTTGGATCCAGTAGAATAGATGTTATTTTGGGAGCAGATAGATTTGGATCCTGTCTGCTACCAGGATTAAAACAAGGTGTTCTTGGTTCCCTAACAGCCCAAAATAGTCTTTTTGGATGCATATTATCAGGACCAATTCAACAGTCTGAAATAGGTCGTTCAATCTCAGCTCGTCATTGTACGGCTCTAGAATTACACAGCGATTTATCTCGTTTCTGGGAGATGGAAGAACCTCGCTCCTCATCCTCCTTGACTGAGGATGGAATTCGTTGCGAGGACCATTTCGTTGCTAATTGTACTCGATTGCCCTTCGGTCAGTATATGATAAGATTGCCTTTTCGAAATGGTCCTCCCATCGAAATCGGTAATTCATTAGGTGGAGCTAAAATTATTCTAGAAAAAAATCTAGTCCGTTCAAAAAACAAGCCCGAACTTCAAATAGAATTTTCTGCGTTCATGCGTGAATATAAACAGTTAAACCATATGGAATTGGTTAATGATTTCTCTGAATCTGATTCTTGTCAGACTGTATACCTGTCTCATCATCCTATCATTCGAGATAGCAGTTCCACTACTCATTTACGTGTAGTCTTTAACGCCTCAAGCCTCACGTCTAATGGTACCTCTCTAAATTCGCATGTGTATATAGGTCCGAAATTACTAACAGATTAAATTTCCGTTATCTTATGCTGGCGCATGTCACAATTTGTCTTTGTAGCCAACGTTGAAAAAATGTTCCGGCAGATTAAAGTGGATCCACGCGACTGCGATTATCAGCGCATCTTATGGTATTCACCAGAAGGTAAACTCGAAGCCTGGCGATTGACTACTGTCACATATGGAACAGCATGTGCCCCGTACCTGACAATATAAAATCTCTTTCTGTTATTATGGTTATGGTCCTGACTACTGACTCGTGATGAGCCTATCTAATAATGATGGGATATTGTGGGTTCAAACTGCCGGGACAAGAATATACCTGCCTATACTGTGATCTTAAGTTGGTCTTTTTTTTCACGAGGGTAGATTTTTTGCGCTATTAGCTAGCTTTTTACTGCTCTACTGCTGCAGGATGGTGAGGTATTAAGTAATCTAGAATTTAAGACGCTATGAAAACATGAAAGTTGCTCGAAAGTGAAATCGGCGGGCGTGGAGGTTATCCGTGAGGACAAGCTCAAAACTCTAGAACGTTACCATCGTCCGCAACGGTTGAGCAACGCGAATGTGCTTCAAATTCCCGCTTCTTACCTCCAATTCCTCCTAGTTTTTTCTCGCCTATTCAGGGTAGATTTGTGTTGCGGCTCAGCTTTGATTTGGGACCTATGCTTTTTCTTAGAAGATATATCTTACTAGCTTTTCATGCGCGCGTACGTAATACTTTTACAAGTAGTCAAGAGTTGTAGTCACAGTCACCAATAGATTTAACGCGGCCCCTAGTACTCCAATTTAGATCTAATTCAGTGCCTGATTTGAATTTGTAACATTGCAGCTTGCTCATCCATCTCCTTTTCACTTAGCACACATGTAAGATAATAAATGTTTTTTGCTTCTGTTCTCCGATGGCGCTGATGGAAGGGGATTCTGTGATTAGTGATTCACAACTCTTGTTGGCGGTGCTTAGTCTCTAGTAGTGCCTGCATAAATATGTTGACTATTATAATTTAGTTAAATAGGCGTATATTAAGGCATTGTTGTTTCAATTAATATTTGTCGGTAGTAACTGGACCTTTTTTTCAAAAGTTGGACTTTTGATCTCGGAGCCATGTCGCGTTATACTCCGACGGAACCTGATGCCCCTGGTCGTTGTATAAATATGGGACCGGGGACACTTAGAAATAATACCAGTTCCAGTATTCGTGGACGCGGCTCTGGGAATTTAAGGGTCGGAATAGAGGTGGCTGGTGGCTTCTTAGTGTCATCGCGTCCCCCTCGTGCCTCTCCTCCTTCTCTGGGCGAACCTCGTGGTAAGGGTAGGAATAAAAAAAGACGTGGTTCTTTCTCTCCTCTCACTGAAAGGGGTATTAAGGAGCAGCGAGCGGATCATGGAAATGAAAGTCCACTTTTGCAGGGTGTTTTAAGTCAGCGGAGGTTCGTCTTGAAGAGCCTGCCCTTTAATCAGCTTTGCCCTCCCTAGTTCAGTGTTCCTCTGATTCTGCTGTACGTTCTCCTAGTTTGTCACCTACTTTCGGTTCTTCTGCAACTACCCAGCAATCCTATAGTGGTGGTAGGGATCTAACCCGTTCATTTTCGGGTGCCGTCTCCCCTTTCCCCCAGAAGGACCGAATAGCCTCCCGTGTGACTGCTACATCTACATGTTTGTAGATGTGATCCTCTCGAATTGTCGGGCAAGATTGACAGGGTGCTTTCAAAACCGTGCTAGATCTTCAAAACCGTGTCACAATTTTTTGCTCTGATAGACTGGACGCAAATACTCTGGTTACCTCCCTCGAACTTAAAGGAATGGGGTATAACGTAAACATTCCTCCATCTTTCACAGTTAAAAAGGCTTTCGCCAATGATATCCCTATTAGATAGTCGATTCAAGAGAACATTGGCAGAATGTCCTCGGAAATATTAGAGACGGTAGTTTCGGTAGAACGCAGAACAAACAGTGCTGGGTCACTGAACGAGAGAGTGGAATTTGTGTTTTCCTGTTCAGAAATTCCACGCACACTTATGATTTCTAACTACACATTAAACTTAACTCCTGTTTCCCTTTCATAAGATGCTATCACTATCAAAGATTCCATCATGCATTGGACCAATTCAGAGCATCGCGGCCAATTTGTGAATTTTGCGCTTGTTTTTACAAGACAGATAGCTATCAGAACAGACTAAGACCCTCAGTGTTCAATTGCCTAGGACAGCAAAAGGCTACTTCTCGGGATTGTACAGTATACGCATGCGAGTTTGAGATTATGTGGTATCGTTTTTGGAATAACTGTGGCTACGATGAGGCGAAGAGAAGGTTGGAGGAGATGAGGACTTTTCGTTCAAGGAGTCGCAATTCGTTAGCTTCTACCCCTGATCTTTCCCCCTCGGCTCCTATTCCCTCCCCCCACGCGAAGCGACTCAGTCCCAGAGTGGAACCCTAACTGCATCCCTGTCTGCTCTAGATCTATCTCGTCAATCTCATAACTCCTTTAGAGAATTGGCTAATGAACTTTTGGAGGCCAAAAATCAAACCAGTGATCAAGTTTGAAGGGCTTTGTCTGGCTTCGGCAGAGAGAGAGAGAGAGAGAGAGAGACCTTTCTCTACTAACTGCGATCTCCTGCAATTGGCTATCTCGATTTCCAGGGCTTTGGCGTTGGTCAATAATATTCTCATTTGTTGCTTTATTTTCGATAGATTTAATCAGTTTTCGTTTATTAGGAACTGTGGAAACTCTAAATTTAGTTAGGCTTTAATTATTGAAATTTTTTAAATAATTTCAAAAACTATTTTATTACTCAAGAATATTAGGGCTGTGATTTTTGTTAAATCTAATCCTAGGTACTTTAGAAGGATCCTGTGTATTACGGAAACCTGGCTCGCTAAGGGGCTTAGTTTTGAGATTGCCGGGTATTTGACGTACAGGTCGGATCGTCGGGATGGTGTAGAGACATTGATGTGGTGGGCATTACTCTTTCTTCCTCTTTGGGAAAAATTGTGGTTGCAGCCGTGTATGCTCCTCCTGTAGCTGGGATCCGATATGATGCCTATTGGGAAAGAAAGGGAGTATGGTAGGCCCTAATATGTGGGGACTTAAATGTCCACTCTCCCGTGAGAGGCTCCCCTAATCCTAACTATTCGGGAAGGTAGCTGTGTGCGGCTATCTATGACTCTGGACTGCATACTTTCCTGTCATCCTGTTGTTCTTTGTCTAGCAACCTCGACATCGTCTTTTGCGAGCTTGCATTGATCCCGAATGCCTCGTGCAGGGGGGAATACAATTCATATTCATCTGAGCACTTCCCGATCTTTTTCAGGTTTGATGCGACCCCTCTTCTTGCAAAATCTGCCTTCAATCGATTTAATGTACAATCTTTGGATTGGTCTCTGTTTAATCGACAGATGGAGGAAATGGCACCGGCTCTGTCTGAAACCCTGATGGAGGATGAGAACCCGACCTCGGTTTATAAGAAATTCATATACATGGTTTTCGAGTCTTTAGAGTCTAACGGCGCTTTTCGTGCCTCTTCCAGGGGTCCGACAGGAAGAGACAGCCTCTTTGGTGGAATAAGGAGTGTGAGATGGCTCAGGACAGAAGGAGGGCGGCGCGGAAAAGATTCTTGGCCAACCAGCCGTGGAACTAAAGGCTGAATATAAAGTTGTTGACAATGAGGTCAAACGGTTTATTCGCGATGTGAAGTACAATGCTTTTCGTGATTTCTGTGAAACTATAGATCCCGCGTCTTGGTTGGATATAATCTGGCGGATGGTTAAATCTCTTTCTGTGCGCTCACAGTCTCTCAATACTCACGTAATAACAAACCCGGGTTCCCTAGTAATCAGGGAGTTGCGTGAGGTGGCGTCCCATGGCAGCGTCAATGTTAGCGCGAAACGTCAAATTACTAAACGCTTCGGCTGAAATGTCTAGTGATTTGACGTTTTGCGCCAAGATTGACGCTGCCATGGAACGTCACCCTGAGGGTTTGGTGAGCTCGGATATTTTTGCCATAGAGATGGAACCGGTCAGAACTTTTGACGAGTCTGATCTCATGAACAGGGACTTTTCCTGGAATGAGCTCTCTACTGCCCTTGAAGCGTGCAAGAAGAAGTCAGCCCCGGGTTGGGATGGGATAACCTATGAGGTTATCAGGGAACTCTCTGACAAGGTGCTGAGATTCGTTCAGGACCTATTCAACGCCATGCACAGGGAGTCCTCTTTGCCAGAGGGTTGGCGTGATACCTTAGCCCGTTTTATCCCGAAAGTGGGGGCTTTCGCCCGATTTCCTTGACATCCACCTTCTGCAAACTGTTCGAAAGACTGGTGCAGAAGCGACTGGAAAATCTTCCAAAGCATAACAACTGGCTCCCAGATTTCCAGTATGGATTTACGAGAGGGAAATCTTCGATGTACTCCGTGGAGACGGATATCATGACGGGCCTCGGACAGGGCAGGCCAACCCTTGCTCTGGCCATAGATATCAAGGGCGCTACAACTCCATCCTCCCTGGTGTCCTTATTGAAGGTTTAAGGGAGCTCAATGTCCGGCCAGGATGCTCAGTGTTGTTTCCTTCTTGATCTGTAAGAGGAATTTATACTTCTCATCGGACGACGGCGACCCAAGAATCTGTGGGGTTGGGGTACCTCAGGGAGGCATCCTCTCACCGCTTCTCTTTGGGCTCGCGCTCAGACTCTTGCGAGACTTCCTGCCGGACTGGGATGAGGTTTCCATGTACGCGGATGATGTTCTGCTGTATGTCACCATAGATAGCATACGGGAGGTTCAGGACTTGCTGAATCCTGCTCTGGATTCGCTCTCTCCTTGGTTGGGAACGTTGGGGCTATCTATCTCAATACCCAAGTGTCAATTATGTATTTTTTCAAGAGCTAGGGTTGACCTGTGGGACATTTCCTTGACTTTAGGAGAGGTAGTTATTTATTATCAAGATACGCTCAAATATTTGGGAGTCTTGCTTGACAGTTGCATGACTTGGCTGCCTCACATCGTAAGCATTGCAGCCAATGGATCCAGGCCGATAAACATCTTGAGGGTGATCACCAGAGTAATATGGGGCGTTTCACCCTCCTTGCTTCCTACCGTCCATAGGAGACTTGTCAGGGCGTATGGCGCAGTGTGACGTGCTTTTATCACGTTCTGTGCATTTTGCTGAAAAAAAAGTTCGAAATTGTTTACGCGTGTTACGTAAATGTCTGTATAATATATAATTTGCGTCACTTCCCGTTTCGTGAACGACTCTTACAGCTGGTTAAGAAATGGCGATAATCAACGTGACACCTTTCGAGCTCGTACGCAATCGTATCACACGCACTAATATATTCGCGATCGGTCGTTTCAAATTGATAGAAAAATCATCCGAGATAATGATGAAGTGATTTGTACATTCATGTATATTAAAATGTGCTTATTTTGTGAAAAGCGTGAGAGTTTCATTGTGTCAAGAACCTTCGCGGCTATAAGAGCCTTCTGATCCTAACATTAATTGGAATATCTAACCGTTTCGTTGTGTGTGATAAATTCCACGTCTTTAACAGAAATTGATAGGAAATCTGACATGTAAGTTAATTTGTTTAGTTCTGCGTGGAAGGAGGGGGTGACGGGAGCTCGTCGAGGCAATAGGCGCCGAATGTGGTTGAGATAACTGATTTATTTGCTACACTACAATGCACTACACTAAACTACGGCACTCGAATCGTTCGACCGCACGTTCGCTTTGGGTGATACACTGAGAGCAACTGATGAACGGAACTGCCCGGCTGAGGCCTACCGCGTAGCCACACATGCGTCGTTTGACCGCATGTCCGTGCTGGACGAAGCAGGAAGAGTAACTGAACGGCGTTGACGCGCGGCAATCGATGAGAGCATGATCTAAAAATACTTCTACTGGAGACGAGCCGAAAACCTAACATAATTCATATTTATTTTTAAAGTATTGTAGTTTGACATGTGTTTTCTTTCACATTCACAAGTCTAAGCTTGTGTTTTTATTGCTACTGAAATGTATAACTAATAATATAAGAAAATGTATTATTTTCTGAGTACCAAACAAAATCTAGCCGTATAAAAATTAAAAAAATAAATCGGAAATTCCTTTTCCAAAAAGCAGTTGAAGTTTTAGTTTTTGAGTTATAAAATATTTAAACGGGACGAATCAGGAGCGCCGTATAAACAGCCGTGTGTGCGTGAAAGGGATTTCATTGCAGTGTTATCGAAGCGAGCGCAGAGGTGGGGTTAGCGAGGGAGAACACTACCTTGGAATCCCGTTCACGCACACACGGCTGTTTATACGGCGCTCCTGATTGGACCAGCTTAAATATTTTATAACTCAAAAACTAAAACTTCAACTGATTTTTGGAAAAGGAATTTTAGATTTATTTTGTTCATTTTTATACGGCTATATAAGTCCGGACACTTGAGTCTGGGACACTCTGTATAAGTGGCGCGGTGAAGGCATGCGTGCACAGGATTAATCCACACGCATGCGAGCGGTACCGCTTGCACTGTGCGCGCATTTTGTTATGTACAATGGTTGCCCCCCCCCTGTTATTTGCAATTTGCTTTGAATAAACGTAATCAAGGAGTAATCACAAATAAAACTATTAATAAGCAGTGCAAGCTTGTTCTCAAAACACTCCACGCTATTTATTATAAGTTTCAATTGTCAATATTTCTTAATATATGATTATTTTGAAGTGGACAATCATTGCCAAAGATGGACAATCATTGTACCCATTACCCTAACATAGCTTTAAATCATACTGTAAGATTCAGTAGTATTTACTTAACATTTTTTATCGTAAATCAGCACTACACTTCCTTATTTCATAAATTGCACATTTGTCTACTTTTTGAAGTTCAAGATAAACTCAAACTAATATCTTTTCGTTGATTTTTTTAGCATAATTAACTTCCCTGACGACACGCATGTTACAAATTTCGTACAAGTTTTATGCAAACGGTTTGGTGAGAGTTTGAGTGTAATTTGTAAACTATATGATAGGTTTTTGATAGTAATTTGAGCCTATTTTGTGTAAATTATTAGTCATGCTGAGTCCGCACATTCGTGTTGAATTTGTGCAAACCTTATAATTGCGTTTTGATAAATGATAGAATGTGTCTCGTCGTCAACATTTTGATACAGGATTTAGGAGTAAATTGTGTATCAGACTTGGAAACAGAGAAGAGCGTTGTTCTTATAGATTCTGTACAATCCAAATGATTTTTGGTCCCTTGCTTCGAAAAAGCCGATAAATAAACAATAAATATGAATTACTTGATAACATTATAAAAACCTTATTTGCAAAAGAATAGACAACCACTTAAAAATAACTATCCATTCATTTATTTGAAATATAGGGTAAGGAGGGGCAGCGCCAACCGGTGGGGCAAAGGCGACTTTGCTTATAACATCGCTATTATTTAACAATTTTAATATTACTTTGCATTAAATAAATCTATTATATCATAGAGATAGTGTTACGTACTAAAATCTTGAAAATTTACAGTGTAAAAGAAAAATGATGCAGAAAACAGTTTTGACAACGAAAGAATGGAAGAATCGCTAGCAGAAATATAAAGTTTTCAACATTAATGGAAATACAGTATGCAAATTTTATATTTTGACAGATTACACAATAGCACATTATTTCATTATAATAGTTGAACCTAATTCAAGTCCCAAATATTTTAAATATCGTAAATAAATGAGGCCTCACCAGTGGGGCAAGCATGACGAAAATAATAGCTAACACGTGCTTAGGTTATAAACGCATCATAAGTTTTTTCGATCAGTGATCGTTAATGTAGAACAGCCACTTATCTTCTGGGTAACATGCAAGAAACTATTAAATATTATTATTTAAAATCTGGTCGGTAGAGCGGGTGTTTTGTATAGGTATGGTAGAAACCTTTGCGCGTAGTCCGTCTCTAGTGCAATGTCAACGCATAAGAGGTTATATCACAGCTATCACTATTTTGATTAAAAATAACTTATACTTCTTGCTGGAAATATTTTAAGGTAATTTCTCCAGTATATAAAATACAACAGAAGCGAACCATCATGTTTTGCCATCTTCAGATGTTTTGATTTTCATAAAAAGCTGCGGTTGGCTTTGCCCTCGGGTATGGGGCAAAGCTGACGAAATACAGCTTGTTGGAAATAATTTAATTATTAAATCATTGTTTTATTAATGTAATTAATACTTATAGAATTATGATATACAATAATGTAGGACTCGAAATGAAAAAAAGTGGATCGGTTCCAAATCTTAATAACTTAAAAAAAATTATCGATTGTTAACTGGTTGGCACTGCCCCTCCTTACCTACGTAAAACCAAAGTCAAACCAAAGATATTTTACCTGAATGCGGCAAGGGTCAGGAGTGGGGACACCGAAAATATATAGCTAACTATTTTTCGTCTATATCGGGGTGCTGCCCTCTACAACTTGTCATTGTTTCCATAGCAACCGCGTCAAAGCGCGTGAATGAGTCACCGTCAATGATGTGAATGAGTGAGCCCACGAAATGTAACTAAAAGAAGGATCTTTCCTTTTTCCCAAGAACAAATCCAACAACTAATATAATTTTACATTTTATTTTTCAAATTCTTCAATAATGATTCTCATAAGTACAGCGATGCATTTGGCATACCCAATATTCGCGATAGCAGACAATAAGTAAAAAACTGACCGGTACTTCAAAAACTTCATTTCTTTTAAATTGAATAACTGACAATTGTAGTTTATTAAATAATAAAACTAAACAATTTTAATAATAATTTTCATAAAAATAACACGTTTTCTGTGATCCAATTTGAATTTTGGCGGAACTTTTACTGCAGCAGTTAGCGCCACCTAGCGCCTACTGTAAAATTTTTCACCAGTGTTATGTCCTGGGTTGATCCTGGCCCTCTCGTGGTCCTCGTTGTTG